>JAJTUV010001971.1:0-218641 GCA_021653895.1 Mastomys natalensis
CCCAGCCATTCATTTTCCAGCAACCACGATAGTGGCTCACAACCCGGATCCTATGTCCCTCTTCTGTATGTCTGAAGATGACTACGTTATTCATATAATAAAATAAATAAATCTTAAAAATAAAAGGGGCCAAGATAAGGAAAACCTGCCACCAAGCCTAACACAACATGTGAGTTGATTCCTGGGACCCTCCCATGGACAGAGAGTATCAGCTCTTAAGGGTTCCCCTGACCTCCAGGCATGAGCCCTGGCATTCTTGGAGAGACACACAACAATTTACTAACTTAAGTTTTTTCACTTCTCTGGACCACATGACTCACAAGTAACTGCAATGGGCATCGGCCCTGTACGACCCAGCTTATTCTAATATTCAACCCTTTGTGGCACTCACTTCTCTCTATAAGACAACAAAAAGGAGAGCACAAAGTAACTCACGATTACTCTGCTGCTGAGTATTTCTGAAAGCACATCGATCCAGACAGGCCCTGGCAGCACTGAAGTTAGACTTTTAATAGCGCCATGACAAGTGGTGGTGACTTTATCAGAGTCATTGGGAAAGACATTTTGGATCATTCAATAATTAGTTCAAGCGCAAGATAAATAATCGAACCGCTAGATCCTGAGATTAAGACCTATTACCAATTTTAACTGAACAAACAACACCAACCACCGTGAAGTGGGACTCTGTTCCGCCCCATAAGACACCTAGAAGCTAGCCGCCTAAGATGAACCCAGCATTGAGCCAAGTGAGGATTCCAGAAAACCTAAAAAGTACCTTTGTAGCGGCGTGGTGGCGCACGCCTTAATCCAGCACTGGAGGCAGAGCAGCGAGTTCTGAGTTCGGGCCAAGCCTGGTCTACAGATGAGTTCCAGGAACAGACCTACACAAAGAAACCCTGTCTCGAAAAACCAAAAAAAAAAAAAAAAAAAAAAAAAAAGTACCTTTGTTTCTACAGTAAAATTTCAATTTATGCTGCAAATTGGTAATCTCCCTTCTAACAAAAACCTAACTTCAATGTCTTTTTCTAGAATTGGTCAAAACTGATGATTTAATCATAGTAATGCTATGCAGAAAGATCGCAACTGAAAATACTTCCCCTACTTTGTAATGAACCTAACTATAGTGAAACAGAATTTCCAAAAAGAAGCCATCAGACATTTACACTTGAGTAGAACTTGAGACCTAATACAAGCGTATCCTCACCTGTGTAAGAGTAACACTCCTTTTTTTTGGGGTTTTTTTTTTGGGGGGGGTTTTTTGAGGGGGGGTGGAAAAATGAATACCACAGGACCTATGTCCCAAAAAAAAACCCCCTTCACTTTGAGTTATCCTAACAACTTTCCGGGTGTGTTGGGGAAAACAACACTTTTTAAAAAATTTTTTTTGAAGGGGGCCGGGTCCTTTCCCCCTTACTGCCCACTCAAGCAGTTTCGTCCCCCCAATTTTTCCATCCGGCTCCCGCACTCCGACAAACGCGAAATTTGTTGGCATGAAAAGGAAAATTTGGGGTGCAATTTTAATACCCCTTTTCTAACTTGAAAACCGTTCTGTAGATAGGGCAAGTCAAAGCTCGCCTTTAACTTGTTCACCAAAGGGGCCCTATGAAAGCTAAAAAAAATCTTTATGAAAACCCTTGCCCTTTTTTAATGAGGGGTCCCTTTCAAATTTTTTAAAAGATTTTTAGCCTGGCAAAAACATGCTTTTTATTCCCAAATCAAAGGAGGGCATGAGGAACCTATTCCAAAGGAATTTAAAACCCAGGGGTACAGGGGGACCCGTTTAAAACAACCACACAAAAAAAACAAAACAAAAAAAAACAAAAAAAAAAAAATGGGTAGGGCCCTTTTAATTTTCCCAACCAGAGAGGCAGGAGGGGAGGCGGGTCAAAGCCCCCCTAGTTCACGCGTTTTAGGCCGCCGCGCTATGAGACTTTCTGGGGGGGAAAAAAGCAACTAAGTCAAAGGAAAAAAAAACCGTATTCAGAAAACCCTTTAGGGCCCCAGGTAGTATTTCATTTAGTTTAGTAAATTACCAAACCATGCACCACCCCAAAAAAACTTGCTTAAAAATTTTCCCCTTTTCTACTCATTAAGTCTTTCGAAATGCAAAAAAATGCTTCCCCCAAACTCTTTAGCCCCCAAAAACCCCCTTTTCTGAGCATTCGTCCGATCCGAAAAGTTTTTTGGGGCGAAAAAAATGGCAGCACACATTTCATTGCAACATTGACCGGTCACTAAAAAAAAAATAAGGACCAGCCCCCATTAGGCGCAAAGGGCCAAAAAACCCTGGGTTTTTGATTTCCCCCAAAAAACCCCCGCCCCGGTTTGCGGCGGCACCTCCAAAAGGGAGGGGCCGCACCCCCCCAAAAGCAGGGGGTGGGGGACCGCAGGCCCCCCCCCCCCCACCCCCCGGGCCTCAGTCCCCCCCTAGGCCAGGACCCCTACCCTCCACTACCGCTTTTACACCGGGGGGCGGGGCCCTTTCTTCCCCCCGAGGGCCGGGCCCGCTCTGGGGACCCCTCCGGTGGCCCGGGGGACTCCCGGGGGCCGGGCCCCGGGGGCCCCAAAACCCCGTTTCCCCCCGGGGCCCGGCGGGGGGGGGAACCCTTTTCGCTAAACCCCCTGGGGCATGGGCCCCCCCCCCCAAAGGGGGGGGGGGCCCGGGGGGGGCTGGGGGGCGGGGGGCCCCCCTGCAAAGGGGGTCGAGGGAAGGCCCGAGGGCCCCCCGGGTGAAAGAAGCCCCCCTTTGGGGGAAAAAGGGGGGGCGCGGGGGCGACGGGCCCCCCCACCCAGGTGGGGTTTAGCCCCCCCCGCGGCCCCTTTTCAAAATTTTTTTTTTCCTCCGTTGGGCCCCGCCCCCTGCCGCCGTCTTGGGGGGTAGCGTTGCGCGCTCAGGCCCCCCTTTTTCCCCGTTTATTGGGGTGGGGCGCAGCTCGGGCCCCCGGGGTGCGTTTGCCCCTTTTTTTGAGAAAGAGGCCCGCCCCCCGGGGGGCTGGCGTGGGGGGGGAAAACCCGGGGGAGGGGGGGGGGAAATTTTGGGGGGGGCGCTTATTTTAGGGGGGGGGCGGGGGGGGGGGGGGTTGGGGTGCTGGGGGCTGTGTGTGTATCCCCCTGCGTTTTACAGGGAGGGGGCGTGCCCCGGGGGCCCCCCGCGTTCCCTTTTTCCCCCCTTTGGGGGAGCCCCCCGGGGCCCCCTGGTTTTGGGCCCCGGGGGGGGCTTTTACAAAAGGGGACGGGGGTTTCCCCGGGGATGGTCTTAACCCCCTTTTCCCTTAAAATCATTTCCTTAAAAACATTGTTTTTTGAGTTTTAACCCCCTACGCAAAACTCTTTTGGAGACTCCCCCCCCCCCCAATCTTTTTTTTTCTGTTTTCCCCCTTCCCTTAAACCCTTTTTTCAGGGTCGAAAAAAAAAAAATTTAAAACCTAGGGGATTTTAAAAACTTTCTTTCCTTTTTTTTTTTTGGGGCTCAAAACTTCAAATCTCAAAAAAGTTAAAAAAAAATTTTTCAGGTTGAAAAGCAAAATTTGGTGGTTTTTGTTAAATTGGTTACCCCCTTTTTTTTTGTTTCTTCCCCCCCAAAAAATCCAAAAAAAACCAAAAAATTTTTTTAAAAAATTACTTTAAAAGTTTTTCCCTTTTAAAACCCCCTTGAAAGATGAAATATTGGGTTGAAAATTTATTTTAAAATTTTGGGCCTCCCTTTGCTTTTCTATTTGAGGGGGAAGGGGGACCCCCCCTAAATTTTTTTTTTAAAATTTTTGTATTTTTGGGGGGGGTAAAGCTTTGCATTTTTTTAGGGGGCAGAGGGGAAAAACCTTTTCCCCCGCGGGGGCAAAAAACCCAAAAATTTAGGTTTTCTGTTCCAAATTTTGGGGGCCCCATTTGGGTTTGTTGGTGGGAAAATAAAAAATTTCCCTTTTTTTAAAAAACCCCTTGGGGAAAAGGGGGGAAAAAATTTTAAAAATTAAAAATGGGTTCCCCTTCAAATTAAAAAAATTTTTCCCTACATGTGGAAATGACGGCCTTTAAACCCTTTGGAAAAATTTTAAAAGTGTTTTTTTTAAAAAAATTTTCTTTTAAAAAGGGGGGGTTTGGGTTTGGTAAAAGGTTTTGGCCTCAAGTCCCATTTTGGGGTTTCCCGTAGAAAAACCCTTTTTTTAGGGGTTTCCAAGGGTCCTGGAGGGGGAAACAGTTTCCCCCAAAAAAGGGGTTTGGTCAGGGTTTTAAAAAGGTAAGTTCCCCTTTTTTTGTAAAGGTACAGACAAATTTCAACTATTAACCCGGATTTGTGAGAGGTTTTGGTTGAAAGTTCTCAAAAAACCCCCTTTTCCCAGTTGTCTCTCTTTTTTCTTCAGCCATTTGTAAATTTTGGTTTTGTTTATGTGGTTTCATCCCCCCAAAACAAAACTTCAGAAAAAAATAAAGACTTACCCCCTGTTTTTTAAGGGCTTTCTGCCCCAGGCAGTGGGGCGCAAAGCCCCTTTTGTCCCAAACCCTTGGGGGGCAGGGCAGGGGGAAAATTTTGGTTCCCAGGCCAGCCTGGGGTTTTCAGGGGGTGGGTTCCCGGACGCCAAAGGGTATTAAAAAAACTCTGCTCGAGAAGTTTGAATGGCCTTGGCTTTCCCTTTTTAAATTTTAAAATTCCCAGTAACCTTGGCTCTTTAAAAATTTGTTTTTTTGTGTTATGACCTTTAAGAAAATCCCCCTTTTTTAAATTTTTAAAACCCTTTTTAAACCCGATACCCCTGTATTTGATAAAAAGTTTAAAAAGTTTTTAATTTGGGTTTTTTCCTTGGTTTTGGGAGTTGTTCCTTTTTTTTTTTTTTTTTTTAGAAGGTTTTAAAAGGGCCAAAAATAGGGTCAGGTTCGCCTGAAAACTATGTAGCTTTTGGGCCCCAAATTTGGAAATTTTGATTCCCCTTTTCTCCCCCTCTCCGGGGAAAATTTTAAAATTTTTGCCCCTATGGCCCGTTTTGAAATGGTTTGGGACTCCCTGGGGTTTTCCTTTGGGGGAAAAATTTCTTCTAATGGTTTTTCAGGGGCCGAATTCCCAAGGGTTCCCAAAAAAAAAAAAACCCCTTTTTTCCCATTTACAGGGCCCCCCCTTTTTTCAACTTTAATAAAGCCCCGAAAATTTCAAAAAAAGGGAAAACCGTATTATTCATTGAAGGCCACCTTTTTTTACTAAAAGGGGTTTGTATTTAAGGTTTTTAAAAAAAAACTTGAAATTTTCTTTTGAAAAATTTTTGCAATCAAAACTTTTTGTTTGGTTTTTTTAGACGTTTGGGGGGCCCTTGGGAGTAGTTTAGTTTTTTTAAAGGAAAGGGGAAAGGAAAAGAATTTTTAAAAAACAAACGTTTTGTTTTTCATTTTGGTCCCTTATGTGTTGGGGACCAAAGGGAAACATTCTTTAAGGTTGGGGAGGGTTTTTTGTTTCTCTGGGGTTTCCCCTTGAAGGCCCGTCCTTTATTGGGGCAAGGTCGAAAGGGGAACAAACCCCTTGCTTTAAAACCCCCAAAAATTCCCGGGGGATGTTTCAGTTTTTCCACTTTTTCCCCAAGGTTGGGAAGGTGCTCCCTTTTTAAATTTTGGAAGTAAATTTTAATTTGGGGCTCTTTGGGGGTTTTTTGGGAATTTTTGGTTCTTCCCTGGGTGGGGCAAAGCCGACGGGAAAATTGGGTTTCCCAGGAAATTCAGAAGGGTAAAATTGGCGGTTTGTGTTTTTGGGGGAACCTTTGGAAAAAACGTTTCATATTTTATTTTTTTTTTTTTTTTTTTTTTTTTTTTGTTTTCCCGAGCCCCGGGGGTTTTTCCTTTGGAAACCCCTCTGTAGAAACCCCGGTTTTGGCCCCATAACCCCCGAAAACCGCCGGACCTCCCTTTCCCCCCGTCTGGGTTTTTTAAAAACATTTCCCCCACTGGCCCGGGGTATTTTTAAATTTTTAAAACTTCCCTACATTTTTTTCACAAAAGGAGTTGTTTGGGCCCCCGTGTTTAGGCGCCCTCTCCTGTCTTTGGTTTCCCGGAAAAAAAAGTGGGGTTGGATGCACTAGAAGAAGAGTTTAAGAGTTTTTTAAATTTTCCCCAAATGGGTGCTGGGGAAATTTAACCCTTAAAAAAGGTTATTTTTTTCTTGTAGTTTTTTTTAAACTACTTTATTTTAATTTGAACCTTTTTAATTCCCTTTTCTTTCAAATTTTTTCTAAAATGTGATTGAACAAACACTTATATTTTAGTCCACTAAATTGATTCCCTTACAAAACCAAATTTTTTAAATTTTTTCCCTTTTAAAAGGGAAATTTAAAAGGGGGGGAAAAAAAAATGAAAGGGAAAAAAAAATTTTTAAAAGGCCCTTTTTGTTGTGGTAAACCCCCGGTTGTATTTTTGTTTCCCAGCACCCTTTTTGGGGGGGTTGCAGAGGCTGATTGAATCGTCACAGACAACATCTTTTAAAACTTTTGTCCAATTTAAAAAAAGTAAAATAAAAGACTAGGCCAGAAAATTGGGGGCAAGGGGGAGGGGGGGGGGGGAGGTGGGGGGGAAAAAAAGGGTTAAGGGAAGGGGGGGGAGAGTGAGGGGGAAATTCGCTATAAAGGAGGGAGAAGTTTGGGAAAACCCCGGGGGGAAGGGAAAGGAAATCAAAGGGGGGGAAGAAGAAGTTGAAGCAGGAGTTTTTAAAAGGTTAAAACGGGGAAGAAGGGGCTTGGGCAACGGAAAAAAGGGTGGAGCTGGGGCAACCAAATCGGCCTGGGTTAAAACCCCAAGTTATGGGGGGAAATTTATAGCCGGGGAAATTAAAAAGATGTTTGTGGTTAAAACTGCCCCCCAAAAAGGGGTGCAAATTTTTCACCATAATTTTTGGTTGGTTGTTTTCCCTTTTTTGGTCTATTCAAAGGGGGAGGTTCCCCAGCGAAACCCAAATTTGGGGGGTTTTAAAAAATATCTTTAAATACAAACATTATAGTTTTCAACAAAATTTCAATAAATATGCACATAAAATTTTAGGGGGGGTTAAAAATAAATACATGACATGTCCAAACGTGGCGGTGCACACCTTAAATCCCGGCACCCAAAGAGGCAGAGGCGGTGGGCCCTTTTTGAGTTTAAAAGGCCAGCCTGGTTCCCACAGGGGTGGGTTCCCAGGACAACCGAAAATACATAAAAATACTCTGTTTCAAAAGAACTAAATTTTTTAAAAGTAATAATATACCAAAAGGGCCCATTTTGAGAAAGAATTTGTAAAAGGCCGGTTTTTTTTCTCCAAGAAAAAATTTGGAAAGTGATTTCCTTATTTAGGGGAAAAGGGGTTCATTTAAAAAAATTTAATTGCTAATTGTTGTTTTCTACCTAAAAAACCCAAATACTTGTTTACCTCAGATCCTCCGGTTCCTAAAGGGATTCCCCTTTATCCCCCTTTGGGTGGGGGGGGGCGGGGGGACTTGAACTGAAAAAAAGGGGAAAAGTACCCCAGGGCCCCATCTTGTTTTTCTGTCCCCGAAAAGCAAAATTCCCCCGCCTAGAAAATTTACAGGCCCCCATGGTTTTTACTTAGCTGCCTGCAGGGACCCCTTTCCCCTTGTATATATCTCCAACCGGGCCCCCCCAGGGTTCAAAATCTCCTGGAAAAACTCATCTGCCAACTAAATGGGCCCCTTTCCCTCTTACTCCGCTTTCAAACCACTGATCTGAATCAAAATCTTAGAGGGCCTTTGCCCTTTCAAGAAAAACCTGTAAAACCCCCTCTTTCCCCGGGCATTGATGTCTGAAAAGATGTGAAAAATCCCTCCCTAAACTCCACCCCTGTTAGCCAAATCTTGTTCCCCCTTACTTTCCTTGACAGTCTCTTTCCTGCCCCACTCTTCCCAAATGCCACCTCCAAAATTTTTCCCCCCTCCCCAGGGTTAAACCCCCACCTTTACATTTGTTCATTTTGCTTTGTTTTTTTTTTGTTTTTTTTTGTTTTGGGTTTTTTTTTGTTTTGTTTTGTTTTAGGAAAAGAAGGCCCCTCTATTTTGTAGGTTTTTTCTGTCCAAGAAATCATTTTTGAAAAGAATTACCCCTTTTAATTGGCATCTGGCTCGGGCCCCCTTTTGGCTGGGGTTTTTAAAAACATGTGCCACCCCCAACCCCGCTTTTTTTGCAAAGGCTTTTTAAAAATCAATTTTTTTGGGTGCTTTATGTGTACAAAAAAGCCAAAACCCCAAAAATTGGGGGCAAAAATAGAGGATCATTTAAAATTTTATCTAAAAGGCATAACAACAAACACAACATTTTTTTTAAAGGTGGTTGGCTCGCGTTTCAAAGTTTTTGCCCAACCATTCGGGCTCCAAAGGGTTTCCAAACCCGCCCACAAAAAAACAGATTTTAAAAAAAATAAAACAAGAGAACCCTTTCTCCCAAAGGGAAGGGTTTCTGTTTTTCCCCTCAGAGTGGGCCCCTGCTGAGCTTTTCAATCTCACCTGGCCCTCTCTAAATTTTTCTTCCTCGGAGGTTTGGGCCCCCCCTGTTTTTTTTGATTTTTCCCCTTTAAGGGGGGGGCTTTTTTATTCCCCAGCCTTCAACCTTTTGTAAACCCCCGTTGGGGCCCTCCTTCCCCGTCTATCTCCTAGGATTAAATTTTTTTTGTTTTAAACACGGTTGGGGGGGGGGGGGTTTGGGGGGGCCCCCCCTTAAAACACTTTCCGGGATTTACAGTGGGATCACACGTTCCTGCTTGGCCTTTAAAAACACAGTTATTATTTTTTTTTAAACACAGTTCCCCTTCTCAAGTTTAGTGTGGGTTTACTCCTCAACACTCATTTTGGGGCCTTTATGTGTGGGGGTGGAATGGCCCTTAGGGGAAAATTTAGGAAAACCTTCCCCCATGCTCCATGCCTCATGGACCCAGCAAAGAGCAAAAAAAAAAAACATGTGTGCACACATGCAAACCTTATTTGTAAGTTTTTGCCCTTGGGAAAATTTTTTGGGGAGAAAATCCCCAGTGTCACAAAAGGGAAAAATGGAGAAATTGCCCCCTTAAAACTAGGCAAGAACTCTTTTTCCAAGTTTTTTGAATTTTAAGATGAGAAATAAAAGGGTGGGGGCTTCCCAAGAGAAAAATTCGAAAATAGTTTTGGAACTCAAGAAAAGAAAATCTCTGTGTGTTTTTGAAGCTGAAAAAACCCGTAAACCAGGGAAAGGGAAGTGTAGTTTCAGAGGTAAGAAATTGGAGGGGAGGGGGGGGCCAAACCCCGAGGGAAAAAAGGTACCAAAAATTTTTTAAGAGGTTTAGATTTTATTCCTTTGGGTCGGGTTTTTTTATCTTTTGGGACAGGGTTTTGCTATGTAGGGGCTAGGTTTTCCTCAAAAATCCATATGTAACCCCCCGGCTAGTTCAACCCTTTTTGGCTTTTAAAAACTGTGTAAAATAATTTGGTATGTAGGACATGTGTGTTTGCATGTATGTGGGGGAGTGCATGTAGGAGTGAAAGGGCCATTGTGGGCCTGGGGTGCCCCGAGGCAAAAAGGTTTTTGGGGTTGAGAGTTTTCTTCTGTGCCTCCCCCCACCCCTTTTTTCTTTGAGGCAGGTTCTCAGTTGAAAACCCCCAAAAATCATTGGGGAAAAACCCAGGGGTTTCCCCCCCAAAACTCCTGAGTTCCCGGGAAATTTAAAAGGCCAAAAGGGCCAACCTCCTCCCAATAAATTTTAATGGGTTTGGGAACCCAAAATTTCGTCCTTTACCCTTTGCATGGAAAGTGTTTTTACCTCTGGGCTCTGCCAAGAGGTCCTTTAACTTTTGATTCCCAAACAGGGCCCCCCCAGAAATCATTTCAGGGGGAAGTCAGAAAAACCCCCCTTTAAATCAGGTTGCATTCTAAGTACTTGTTCATTTTTTAATTAAAACTTGACTCCTTCCTTTTCCCATCTGAGCAGAATGTCTAAAAAAGGAAACAGAACAGGCCACAAAAAAAGAAACAAAAAGAACCCTGATATTTGCTTTAAGTCGTGAAAGCAAGGGTTGTTTCTTTGCATGAAGGGCTCAATTTTCCCCCAAACTTAAGTCCCATTTTTCAATAAACCTTTTTCTCTAATTTGTTTGTTTTTTGCAGAAAGTTTTTCTGTGTTTAAAAGCCCTGGGGTTTCCTGGAACTCACTCTGTAGCCAGGTGGCCTGCTTTTTGTGCCCCACCCATGCCCCCCAATTTTCTCTTCTTTTTAAACATTCTTAACCCCCGTGCCACATGGAAACCCGGCTTCTTTCCCTTTGGGGCCCCCTCCTTTCAGGATCCATTTGTTTCCCAATTAAATCATGCCTTTGTTAAATCTTCCCCTCTGCTTTACCCGGCTGCATCTCTGCCAGCAAAATTTTGATCAAACAGAAACCCGGGGCCCCAATCTTTCCCCGCCCCAAAATGTGGCACTGACAGAATTAACTAGACTTTCTGTTTTGTGTTTTCATAAAAGCCTTTGCTGTTGCCTTAAAATGGGAATCCACTTTGGTTGTTGAAAAGCCAGAGGAGCCCAAAAAAACGTTGGATTAAAACCCAGTTCAATGCTGGTGGGGGGGGTAGGAGGGACCCCTTTAAATTTTCCGCAATTTATAGGCAAGGCGGGGGTCTTTGAGTTCGCAGCCCGCCCCGGGCAAGAGTGAGTGGGGTTCCCGAGCCCCGCCGGGGCTTTACAGCGGGAAAAACTGTTCAAAACAGCAAGGAAAAAAAACAAAAAACCCCCCATTCAGAGATGTAGGCCAAAGTATTTTTTTCTGGCCCTCGTTTGAAGCTCTGCGACCTACTTACTAGAGATTGCAACTGTTTTGCCCCCCAGCCCCATGCCCAACCTACTAAAAAAAATGCCCCCAGAAATTACCCCTGCAAAGTCTTTGTCTGCTTTGTTCAATCCCAAATTCCCCCTTTTCTGGGGAACATGGTATTTTGGGGTTGGGGCTCAGGTTTCCCCAAAAAAGGAATGAACGGCTTTGCAAAAAATCCCCGCTGCAGCAAACCCAAAACTTTTAGAATCAAAAAAAAAAATTTCCTTTTTTACCCCAGCTGGAACCTCGTTCAGAAACCATTTTTTTAAAATTGATAAGACAAGCAAAATGGGCCCCTTTTGGTATAAATAAAAAAAACCAGGGAGGGGGATGTTTTGTGGTGAAAAAATACCTCCTGGGAAGATAATTTCCCCAAAACTAGGAAAATTTGGGCTTTTTGAAATCTCATTGCACCCCTTTCCCGTCTAGAGAAAGATTCTTTCTTTTTTTTATTAATCTTTTATTTTTTTTAATTTCAAAAAAATTTCCCTTCCGGTTTTCTTTTCCTCCACGGAAAACCCCCGTCCCATCCTCCCTTCCCCCCCCTCCCCTTTCCTTTTATTTGGGGGTCCCCCACCCACTACCCTTTCCCGCCCCCCTGCTTGGCATTCCCCCTCATTGGGGCGCAAAAATCCATGGGACCAAGGGTTCCCCTCCCATTGAAAGTCAGAAAAAGGCCATTTCCCCTGCTTGTATGGATCTGGAGCCATGGAGCCCTTCCGTGTAAATTTTGGTTTGGGGGTTTAGTCCTAGAGAAAAATTTTTTCCTCCAACAGAGCCTTGCTGCCCCAGACACTTTGTAAACCCTTTAACTAGCAGGTTTTGGGAAAGGGGGAGGGGACACGCAAAGGGAAATTAGGTTTCAGAGCGGTGGGTGTGAACACTTAAAAAATGCTTCCTAAAAATTTTTTTCTCTAAAAAACCGTCCTTTTCTTGTTTTTGCAAGACAGCACTGGCCCCCCCCTCCCTTTGTTGCCCTTACAGTGCTGGTTATGAGGTGGACAGGGTTTAAAGGGAAAGAGGGGGTCTTCCCAAAAAAAAAAGAAGACCAAGCACTTTAAAAAGGGGTTTATTTTTGGGGCCCGGGGAAAATGGAAAGGTTTTGAGGTTCCGGGAGGTTGTGAAGGAAAAATTGATTTAAAAGATAATTATTTAATTGTATGAAATTTTCCAAAAAAATAAAATACGATTTTTACTTCAGAAGAAAAAATTTGGGGGGGAGAGAGATGCCCCAGTTTCTTAGGAAAAACACCCTGTCTTTCACAGGAAACCCGAGTTAGATTTTCCCAGCACCTGCGTGAGGCCCCTCACAACAAACCCGAAAATTTAGCTTAAGGGAGTTTAGACAAGGGCACCATTTTCTGGCTTCTGCAGGCACTTGTACATCCTTACACATCAAATTTCATTTAGAAAAGAAAAGAAAAAAAAAGAAAAGAAGAGAAAAGAAAAAAAGGGGGTTTTAGTAGAAAAGCCTTTTAGGGAAAAAAAAATATTGAGGGTTTAAAAATGGTTTTTTCATATGGCATATTTGTCTTGCTGAGGGGGCTAGTTTAATTTCCGACCCACTTTGGGTGGGTTTACAACCCTCAAATAACTCTGGCTGTTCTTTTTGCCCTCCCCAAGTTTAACCCCACCCATGTGCATGCTTGGGAAAAACACACACACAAAACACCAAAAACACACCACAATGTCCCCTCAATCATAAAGGGAAAAAAGGGAAAAAAAGGGAAAAAAAAAGTTAATTTTTTTAAAAAAGACCCTTTGCCCTTTTTTTTTATTGCCCTAAAAACCCTCAAAAATTGTTTTAAACCTTCCCGAAAAAGTTTTGTGGTTTTTTTTTTTCCTCAAGGGATCCTACTGGAGCCCCCCCCACCCCTGTTCCCGGAGGCCCGACACTGTCAGCCTGTGTTTTCCCCTTTACTTCTTTGGGTGTGATATATCCTTTTTCTCTTCGCCCAGGCCTTTTTTCTTTGTCTTTTTTTGCATTTCCCTTTCTCTGTAAAATTTATTCCCCAAGAAAGGATTTGCCCGGTCAAAGTTTGTCCGGATGAGTGTTTGCAGAAAATCCCTTTTTTCTGCCCGGATTTGATTGATTTGGTTTTTTGGAAAAAATTTTTCCCCCGAAAGCTGAAGGAACCGCCCTTTGGCCCCCAATTTTTTGGGTTGCTATTTATTAACCTAGGCCTTTTCCCATTTTTTGATCCCTGTAAAAAGCTATTCTTTCCTTCTGCAGGGGTTTTTGTATCTTTTCTTTGGTTAGCTTTTTATTTTTAAAGACATGTATGTTATGCCTTATTTTATGGCTTTTATTGTTTGTTAATTTTCTGGGATGGACACCCCGTGGGTTTCCCAATGGGAAAATGTTATTGTATTAAATTTTTTGATAAATTTTTTTCCCGTCACAAACTTCCCTGCCCCCGCCCCGCCCGGTAACTAACGCCCCTGTGGATGCGACTGTTCATCCCCGCCTTGCCTGATGTTTTTTTAGCTAGTCCAGCCATTCCTCTTGGGTGTCCCCGTTGTCACTCACATCTCAGGCCTAGCTTCAACTCAAAGAAAAAGGCTGGGGTGGCAATATGTCAAATTGAGGGAATCCAGGGAAACACCTTGGAAACAAGTCTTTTTCATGCTTGTGGGGGGGATTATTAAACAACAGGTTAGGCCCCTTTGGCATGCCTTTTGGGGGAAATGGTTTTATATTTTTGTTTTAAAAAAAGGGGGGGGACCCCTTTGGATGTGGTGAGCACTGTTCCATGGGCTGAGTCCGGCCTGGGTACCCGGGGGAAAAGGACACGGTGTTCAAACAACCTGTATTCCCGTGTGGTTGTTCAGCTAACCATCTCCCACCGGGGGATCGCCTTCCCCCCATCATGGAAATTTTTATCCCCTTTTAAAAGTAGCCCAAAATAAAGCTTTTTTCCCCTTTTACGTACCCCCCTCAGCTGCTCCCAAACCCCTTTCCCGTCCCCGGTCGTAGGGGCCCTTCCAAAAATCCCCTCTCAGGATTTTGGGGGGGGAATTGGGTTTTTCCTTAGGGATTCTGGATAGAATCTGTTTCTCTTTTTTTCTTTTCCTGTGCCTCTCCTTCATTCCCCCAGTTTTTAAAAAAACAACAAGCTTCCCAGATTTGTTTTCATTGGTTTCCCCTGCTTTCCCCCCAATATGTCAAATCTTGAGTCAACCTCTGAGGGGGTTTCCCTTTTCTTCCTTTTCAACCCCCCCTAAGTTTTTTTCAGCAAAATTTTTATATTTTCCCAAAAGGCCCTTTTTTTCCCTGATTATCCCCCTTTCTCCAGATTTTTTTTTTTTGTAGTTTTAAAAAAACATTTTAATATCAAAAAGTATTTCCTCGGGGGGAAGGAGTAGCTTAGGTGGTATGCTGGTCGGGGTGTATGGGGCCATGGGTTTTGATGCCTAGAACCATTTCCAAATACTCCCTTTTTTACAGGGTTTAGTGTGGTTTTCATGGGCTCTTATGCAGCCCCTTTTCCCGAAGGGTCTTTTTCAAAAACCCCTGAAAATTTTCCCTCCCCCCCCCTCCCCGCTCCTGGGGAAAAACCCCCATGGCTTTTTTTTTTTTGATTTTTTAGAGCATAACATGTTGGGTATTTAGTGTTTCCTTAAATTATGTCTTATTAATGTGTGTAATTATCTTTCTCTGGAATTTTGTGTGTGCATGGTGGTTTTCTCTCTAATCACAATGGGGGCTTAAGGAATGACCTCTGGCCATCAGGCTTTTGGGAGCAAGTGTTTTTACCCCCCTGAGCCACCTCCTGGGGCCTTATTATTCTCTTTAACCCCTAGCACTCCCTGTGTTCATGCAAGTAGTACCCTGGAGGAAATGATCTTATGCATTGTTGTGCTTTTTAAATTCCTTTGTTTTGGTGTGTGCCCTTAAAATTTCCCGGGGTTAAGGGCCCCCAAAAATTTTTCCAGATTTTTCAAAAAGGGTTTTCCCCCCAATTTTTACCGTTAATAGGGGGGGTTTTTAACCTTTTTTTTTGGGCCCGAGCCGGGGGGCAAGTGACGGGCAGCGACGAGGTGGTGCAGCCGCCGCCGCGGCTCCTCATCAACAATAGTGTCTCCTCCGTTGTCCCCGCCCCCTGCCGCCGCTCATTGGTGTAGCGTCAGCGCGCTCGAGCCGCTCGGCCTCGCTGATTGGCTGCGCGCAGCTCGGCTCCCGAGGCTGCGTCTGCTCTTTAAAGAGAAAGAGGCCCGCCCCCGAGGGGTCTGGCGTCGGACGAAACCTGCGGTGACGGGAGGGGGAGTGCGGGGGGAGCGCTTATGTAGGGGGATGCGGGGTGGGGGGGTTGTTGGTGCGTGCGTGCGTGTGTGTGTATACACGTGCGTGTACATGTAGGCGCGTGCCCGGCCACCCGCGTTCCGTTTCCCGCTGGAGGGAGCCCCTGGGACTCCTGGAATATGGCCAAAGGGACAGACTGTACAGGACCACGGTGTCCCCGGGGATGGTCTGAACCGACTCTTTCCCTCTGAAACTCATTTCCTTACAACAGTAGTATCTGTGAGTTAACACGTACGCAAATCTCTTCGGAGACTCCCCTCACCCCCCAATCTTTTTGTTCTGTCCTAATTCCATCTACCTTTGAGCAGGGCTCGAAAATAAAAGAAATTTAATCCTAGGGTATTTTATATCTTTCTTTCCTTTTTCTTTTTGGCGCTACAAAGCTTCAAATCTCAGAACGATTACATTTGCAGGTTAGAATGCAACTTTGGATGGAATCTGTGAAGTTGAGTTATCGAATAGTGTTGCTACTACCCCCCATATAGATCTCAAGTAACCAAAAATTTATTTAATCAGTTACTTCACAGTTCCCTTATACCTTAGAAAGATGACTATTAGCTTGCAAGTTTATAAAGTGCTGTGGCCTCCGTTTGCTCTTCTCTATTTGAGACAGAACTGGGTACACCACCCATATTTTATTTATCTGTTACATTTATGTATTTGGTGTGTGTATAAGCATGTGCATGCATGAGGAGGTCAGAGGAGAACCATGTCTGTGCAGGAGGTCAAACTCACGTGTCAGGCTGAGCTGTTCCATTGGCCCTCCATTTGTAGTTTAGTCTGGTGGAGAAAATAAGTCTCCACAGTTTTTATAAATACTCTCTGAAAGGCAAGAAATTCTAAAGTAATACGTGGGTTCCTCTTCAATTAAAAAGTCGACATACATGGGCACATGACGTCCTTAATCCCTTTGCAGCTTTAATAGATGTACATTCTAAAAAGATCTCTTAAACGTGGGAGTGATGGTTCTGGTAACAGGTTCTAGGCCTCAAGTCCTATTAGTGTTCCTGTAGAAAGCCATCAGGTAGGTTCCTAGGATCCTGGAGACAATCAGATCCACCACATAGCCTGTGAGCTCAGGTATGCCATAGGTAAGTTCCTTATTTGTAAGGTACAGACAGTTCTAACTATTAACCAAGGATTTGATGAGAGAGTGTGAGTAGAAAGTTCTCAAAACTCCTTTTCTAGTAGTCTCTCTTTATTCATTCAGTCATTTGTCATTGTGTATGTATATGTGTGCATCCCAACAAACAAAACTTCAGAAAAGTAAAGACTTACTCTGTTATTAAGTCTTTCTGCCCCAGGCAGTGGTGGCGCACGCCTTTAGTCCCAGCACTTGGGAGGCAGAGGCAGGCGGATTTCTGAGTTCCGAGGCCAGCCTGGTCTACAGAGTGAGTTCCAGGACAGCCAGGGCTATACAGAGAAACTCTGTCTCGAGCAAGTTGAATGGCCAATGGCTTCCTTTTGAAATATATTCCAGTATCCTAGGCTCTCTAATAATTTGTTTTGTGTGTTACTGACCTAAAGACCTCCTTTTTTAAGTTAAAGACTTGTTTTCATCAGATACGCTGTATTAGATAAAAAGTTAAAATGTTTTGCATGGTTAATACATGGTCTGCTGGAGCTTGTTCCTTTTTTTTTTTTTTTTTTAGCGGTAGAGTCCAATATGCTCAGGTTAGCCTGAAACTATGTAGCTGAGGACACCTTGGATTCCTGATTCCTCTTTTCTCCCCTCTCTGAAAATTAAGATTTTTGCCACTATGGCCAGTTTTGCAGTGTTGGGACTCAAAACTGAGTGATATCTCCTTGGTTCACATTTTCTTCTAACTGTGTTTCTCACAGGATCACAGATCCAATGGCTCAAAAAAAAAAAAAAAAAAAAAAAACCCTTTTATCTCATTTAACATGCCTGCTTAATTCATCAACCTAAAGCTGAACTTTCAACAGAGAAAGCCAGTATTATTCATTGAAGCCACCTTTATACTAAAGGCTGTTTGTATTTAGTTGTAAATAAAAACTATGAAATCATCAGAAAATCTTAGCAATCAAAACATAAATAGTTAGAATTGTAGAGTTGGGTGCCTTGGAGTAGTTCTGTTTTTAAGGGTGAATGGAAATGAATAAAAGCATCGTTTGTTCTCATCCTGGTCCATTACTGCTGTTGGAGGATCAAGGCAAACAATACATCAAGGTGAGGTAGGAGTCTTTGTGCTCTGGCTCCTCTCTGAAGACTGTCCTTGATTGTCAAGGATCAAGAAAGTAAGCATCCCCTCTGCTTGAACCCCACACATCTCGGGAGATGATTCAGATTTTCCACTTTCTCCCAAGGTTGAAATGTGACTCATGTAATTTTAGGCAAGAAGTAACATATTCGAATTTGTCTGTTTGTATTTGAATTCATGGTTCTACCATGTGTGAGGCAATGCCAGCACAGCAAAATAGTACCACATGAATCTCAGAAGATAAAATTATTGACAGACTTATGTGCTTCTGGGTTTGTTTAACTCTTTATAAGAAAGAAGATACATATTTTAATTTTTTTTTTTTTTTTTTTTTTTTTTTTGGTTTCTCTGTATAGCCCGGGCTGTCCTGGAACTCACTCTGTAGACCAGGCTGGCCTCAAACTCAGAAATTCGCCTGCCTCTGCCTCCCAAGTGCTGGGATTAAAGGCATGTGCCACCACTGCCCGGCATATTTTAAAATTTTTAAATACATACGTACATACATACACATAGGAGTAGTTTGCCTGTGCTTTAGGCGCATCTAGTGCTCATGGATACCGGAAAACAGTGGGTGTTGGATGCACTAGAAGAAGAGTTACAGATGTTTGTTAACTGCTACGTGGGTGCTGGGAATTGAACCATGAAAATGGGATTATTTTTTCTGTAGTTTTTTAAAGCTACTTTATTTTAATAGAACCATCTCTATCCTTCTACAAATATTTCTAAAATGTGATTGAACAGAACTTATATATAGTCACTAAATTGATCATTACAACCATGAATTCTTTCCACTTTAAAATGGAAGAAATAAAAGGGGAAAATAAAATAGAAGAAACAAAAATTGTAAGTGCATTATGTTGTGGATAGCCCCAGGCTTGTATTTTGATCCTAGTTACACCCTTCTGGGAGGGGTTGCAGAGGATGATTGAATCTGTACACAGACAACATCTTGTAAACTTTCTGTCCAATTAAAACCTGTAAAATAAAGACTAGAGCCAGAGATTGGGCAGTAGAAGGGGAGGCGAGAGAAAAAGGCTTAGGGGAGAGAGAGTGAGAGGAATTCGATATAAAAGGAGGTAGAAGTAGAAGCCAGGGGGAGAAGAGAACGGAGTCAATGGGAGAGAAGAAGAAGTAGAAGCAGGAGTTAGAAGCAGGAGGAAGCAGAGAAGAAGGAAGCTGACAACGGAAGAGCTGGAGCTGGACAACCACTCGGCCTGGATAAAACCACAAGTTATGAGGGATCTCATAGCCGGGGATTAGAGTAGTGTAGTGGTAAATCTGCCCAATCCAGGCGTGCAATTTACACCATAATTATTGAGTTGTGTTTTCCTTTACTGGTCTCATTCAGGAGGAGATCCTACAGCGAACAAATTTGGGGTTTAAATAATATCTTCTACTACAGCATTATAGTTGCAACAATGCAAAAATATGCACATAAATTATTAGAGGGTAAAATAAATACATGACATGTCCAAACAGTGGCGGTGCACACCTTCAGTCCCGGCACAATGAGGCAGAGGCAGGTGGCACTTTGTGAGTTCAAGGCCAGCCTGGTCTACAGAGTGAGTTCTAGGACAACCAGAACAATACATAGAAACTCTGTCTCAAAAGAACTAATTAATAATAGTAATAATATACAAGACACCATTTTGAGATAGAATTTGTAGAGGCGTTATTTTCTCCAAGAAATATGGAATGCTGATTTCCTATTTAGGAAGAGGATTCATAAAGCTTTAATTGCTAATTGTTGTTTTCTACCTAAAACCCAACTACTAGTTTACCTCAGATCCTCCAGGTTCCTCAGGCATTCCTTCATCCCTTTGATGGCTTGCGCACTCTGATCTTGAAATAGGGAAAGTACCTCAGGAGCCTATCTTGCTTCTCAGTCCCGACAGCAAATCTGTGCCTAGAATTCCACAGGCCACCATGCTGTTTCCTACTTAGCTGCCTGCAGGGCACCCCTTACCTATCTTGTATATATCTCCAACCTGGCCCACACAGGATTCATCATCTCCTGGACACTCATCTGCCACTAAATGGCTCCCCTTCCGTCTTACTCAGCTATCAAACCCACTGATCTGAATCAAAATCTTAGAGGTCCTCTAGCTTACAAGAAAGCCAGTAAAACACTCTACCTTGTCATCTGATGTCCTGAAACTCGTGTGAAAAGAACATCCTCTAAACTCCACCCCTGTTAGCCAAGTCTCTGTTCCCCTTCACTCTTCCTAGACAGTCTCTGCCATGCCCTACTCTTCCAAGTGCCCACTTCTCCAAACTTGCTCCTCCTCACCAGGGTTAATCCCTCCACCTATACATATTGTTCATGTGCTTTGTTTTGTTTTGTTTTGTTTTGTTTTGTTTTGTTTTGTTTTGTTTTGTTTGAGACAGAGCCTCTCTATTTTGTAGCTTTGACTGTCCAAGAACTCATAGTATAGACCAGTCTGACCTTGAATTCACAGAAATGCATCTGTCTCTGCCTCCTAAGTGCTGGGGTTAAAGGCATGTGCCACCGCACCCAGCTTGTTAGCATGGCTTTTAAAACTCAAATTTGAGCTGCTTGATGTGTACAAACCTGCAATCCCAAAGCTAGGGAGGCAAAGGTAGAGGATCATTAATTTGATCTACAGAGCATAACAACACACACACACACTTTTTACTAAAGGTGGATGGCTCAGCGATACAATGTTTGCCCAACACATTCAGACTCCAGGTTCCACACCCAGCACCACAAAACAAACAGAAAAAACTCACACAAGAGCACCTTCCTCCACTGCACAGCTTTCTGTTTCCTCTCAGATGCTGCCCACTGCTGAAGCTTATCACATCTCACCTGGCCCTCCTCTACCTAACTCTTCCTCAGTAGGTTCCAGCCACCTAGACATTCTTTGATTTCCCTAAGTTCTGGGCATTCTCATCCCGAGCCTTCACACTTAGTACTTCCTGTGCTGGGAGCCACTCCTTCCTCTCGTCATCTGCTCCAGTCTTAATTACTTTTTGTTTTAATCACAGAGATGGGGGGGGGTTTGCCTTCTTCTCCCCTTAAATTCACTCTCCTGTATTTACAGTGGCATCACACGTTCCTGCTCTGGCCATAACAACACAGTTACTTATTTAGTAATCACAGTTCCCTCTCAATGTTCAGTGTGTTCACTCCTCAACACTCATTGTGAGCCTTCTATGTGTGGAGTGTGTAATGGCCCTAGAGTGATGGACAACTCCACATGCTCCATGCCTCATGGACCTAGCAATGAGCAAATAAAACAAACATGTGTGCACACATGCAACCATATTTGTAAGTTATTGCCCTTAGCAAAATTCTATGGAGAAAATCACAGTGTCACAAAGAACAATGGAGACCTAGCTAAGCTAGGCAAGAACTCTTTTCTCAAGATAATGACTTTTAAGATGAGACCTAAAAGATGGAGCTATCCTAAGAGAATATTCCAGACAAAATAGCTATTTGGAACTCAAGAAAAGAAAATCTCTGTGTGTTTAATGAAGCTGAAGAAAACCAGTATCCAGAAGGCAAGTGTAGTTCAGAGGTAAGACTTGGAAGGTAGAGGCACCTGCCAGAGAAACATGTACCCCCTAGTAAGAGGTTCAGATTTTATTCCTTTGATCTGTCTGTTTTATCTTTTGAGACAGGGTTTTGCTATGTAGACTAGGTTAGCCTCAAACTCACTATGTAACCCAGGCTAGCTTCAACCTTTTAGGCTTTTAAAAACTGTGTACATATATTTGGTATGTAGACATGTGTGTTTGCATGTATGTGGGCATGTGCATGTAGGAGTGCAGGTCCATTGTGTACATGTGTGCAGAGGCAAGAGGTTGGTGTTGAGAGTCTCTTCTGTGCCTCTCCACTTTATTCTTTGAGGCAGAGTCTCTCAGTTGAACCCATAGCTCATTGATAAGGCTAGGATCCCCCCATCTCTCTGAGTTCCGGAATTACAGGCAGGTCAACACACTCCCCCAATATTTAAGTGGGTTCTGGGAACCCAAATTCTCGTCCTCACATTTGCATGGAAAGTGTTTAACCACTGTGCTACCTGCCAAGCCTGGTCCATTCAAACTGTTGATCTCCCTAACTCAGCCACCAGAGTCATTACAGGTGAATGTCAGAACACCCCGATTAAGTCAGGTTGCATTCTAAGTACAGTAGTTCATTTTGAATTAAGCTAGACTCCATCCATTGCCTATCTGAGCAGAATGTCTAATTGGAAAGCAGCAACAGACACCAAAAATAGAAACAAAAAGCAACCTGATATTTGCTGAAGTGTGAACGCAAAGGGTTGTTTCTTTGCATGAGTCTCAATCCATATCTCTAAGTCCTACTTGTCATAACCTAAACTCTAATTTGTTTGTTTTTTGCAGACAAGTTTTCTCTGTGTAACAGCCCTGGATGTCCTGGAACTCACTCTGTAGACCAGGCTGGCCTGCTTCTGTGCCCCACTATGCCCTGCCAATCTCTCTTCTTCTTAAACATTCTTAACCCCTGTGCCACATGCGCACCTGGCTTCTTTCTTTGGCCCACTCCTCTCAGGATCCATTTCGTTCTCCGAATAACTCCATGCCTTTGTTAAATGCATCCTCTCTGACTTCACCAGGCTGCATCTCTGCCAGCAAATCCTGATCACAACAGAAGCCCGGGCTCAATCTTCCCAGCAAAGTGTGGCACTGACAGAATTAACTAGACTTTCTGTTTTGTGTTTATCATCAATGCCTTTGCTGTTGCCTTCATACTGGGAATCCACTTGGCTTGTAGAAAAGCCAGAGGAGCAAAACGACAGTTGGATAAAACCTAGATTCAATGCTGGCTGGGGGGTAGGAGGGACACCTTTAATTTCAGCACTTGATAGGCAGAGGCAGGGGCATCTCTGAGTTCGCAGCCAGCCTGGTCTACAGAGTGAGTGAGTTCCAGAGCAGCCAGGACTATACAGAGAAATTCTGTCTCAAACACAGCAAGCAAACAAACAAAAACCCTCACATTCAGAGATGTCAGGCCAAGTATATGAATCTGGCCACTCTGTTTGAAGCTCTGCGACCAACTTACTAGAGATTGCAACTGTTTTGCCTCAGCACACTGCCCAACACATACTAAGTGCCCCAGAAATTACACTGCAAAGTCTTGTCTGCTTTGTTCAATCCCATTCCTCATGCTGAGAACATGGTATGTGGCTTGGACTCAGTTTCCCGAAAATGGAATGAACGGCTTAGCAAACATCACTCGCTGCAGCAAACCCACAACTTTTAGAATCTAAAACCAAATTGCCTTTTTTACCACAAGCTGGAACCTCAGTTCAGCAAACCATTTTTATAAACTTGATAAGACAAGCACATGACCACCTTGTGGTATAAATAAAGAAACCAGGGATGGGGGCATGTTTCTGTGGTAGATAAACTACCTCCTGGGAAGATATTGCCTCAAACTAGAATTTGACTTTTTGACTCTCATTGCACCCTTCCAGTCTAGAGAAAGTTTCTTTCTTTTTTATTAATCATTTTATTTGTTTATATTTCAAATAATATTCTCCTTCCCGGTTGCTCCTCCACGAACCCCTGTCCCATCCTCCCTCTTCCCCCCTCCCCTTTGCCTCTATAAGGGTGCTCCTCCACCCACTCACCCTTTCCTGCCCCACTGCTCTGGCATCCCCCTACATTGGGGCAGCAAACCTCCATGGGACCAAGGGTCTCCCCTCCCATTGATGTCAGACAAGGCCATCCTCTGCTACGTATGGATCTGGAGCCATGGAGCCCTCCATGTGTACTCTTTGGTTGGTGGTTTAGTCCTAGAGAAACTTTCACTCTCAACAGAGCCTTGCCTGCTCAGACACTTTGTACCTATGAACTAGCAGCTTCTGGAAGGGAGAGGGAGACACAGCAAAGGAGTTAGGTTCAGAGCAGGTGAGTGTGAACACTTAAAACTGCTTCCTACTTTTATTTCTCTAAAAATCCAGTCCTTTCTAGTTTTTGCAAGACAGCACTGGCCCCCTCTCCCTTTGTTGCCTTACAGTGCTGTGTTATGGAGGTGGACAGGGTAAGGAATGAGAGGGTGTCTTCAAACAAAAAGAAGACCAAGCACTATTAAAAGGTTGATTTGGGCCTGGGAATATGGAATGTGTTAGAGGTTCCTGGGAGAGTTGTGAAGGAAAAATTGATAAAGATATATTATTTACATGTATGAAATTGTCAAAGAATAAGTACAAGATTTTCTACTTCAGAAGAAAAACGTGGGGCCAGAGAGATGCCTCAGTGCTTAGGAACACACCCTGCTCTTTCACAGGACCTGAGTTAGATTCCCAGCACCTGCGTGAGGCCGCTCACAACAACCAGAACTTCAGCTTAAGGGAGTCAGACAGACACCATTTTCTGGCTTCTGCAGGCACTAGTACATCATATACACATCAATTACATTTAGAAAAGAAAAGAAAAAGAGAAGAGAAGAGAAAAGAAAAGGCTGTGTGTAGTAGACAGCTTCAGAAAAGTAAATACTAGAGGGTGGAAAAATGGTTCAGTCATATGAGCATAGTTTGCTCTTGCTGAGGACTAGATCATTTCCAGCACCCACTTTGGGTGGCTCACAACCATCAGTAACTCTGGCTGTTCTTCTGCCCTCCACAAGTAACCTCACCCATGTGCATGCATGCAACACACACACACACACACACACACACACACACACAATGTCCTCCTCAATCATAGGGAAAAAGGAAAAGGGGAAAAATAGTTAATTTTTAAAAATAGACATTTGCTTTGTTTTTATTGCCCTCAAAATCCCTCAAAGAATTGTTGAACCTCCTGAAAATGATTAGTGGTTTGTTTTTTCCTCAAGGCATCCTACTGGAGCCTCCCCACCCATGTTCCAGGACGTCTGCACAGCTGTCAGCCTGTGTTTCCCTTCACTTCTTGGCTGAGCATATATCCTGTTCTCTCTCAGCCCAGGACCTTCTTTCTTTGTCTGTTTGCATCCTTGCTCTGTAATTGATTCCTAAGAAAGGATTTGCAGGTCAAAGTTTGTCCGGCACTGAGTGTTTGCAGAAGTCTTTGTTCTGCCTGTATTTGATTGATTTGGTTTGGAAATAATGTTTCCTCCGAAAGCTGAAGGAACCGCTCCATGGCCACACAGAATTCTGGGTTGCTATTGATTAACCTAGCGCCATTCCCATTTCTGATCCATGTATAAGCTATTCTTTCCTCTCTGCAGGTTTCTAGTATCTTTTCTTTGTTAGCTTTTTATTTTTAAAGACATGTATGTTATGCCTTATGTATGGCTTTTATTGTTGTTAATTTTCTGGGATGGACACCAGATGTTTTCCTAATGGGAAAATGTTATTGTATTATTCTTTGATAATTTATTTCCTGTCACATACTTCCCTGCCCTGCCCTGCCCTGCTAACTAACGACCCTGTGGACTGCAGACTGTAACATCCCTGCCTTGCCTGATGTTTTCTAGCTAGTCCAGCCATTCCTCTTGTGTGTCCCTGTTGTCACTCACATCTACAGGCACTAGCTTCAACTCAAAGCAAGAGGCTGGGATGGTCAATACTGTCAACTTGAGAGAATCCAGAATCACCTTGGAAACAAGTCTTTGATCATGCTTGTGGTGGATTATATCAATCAGGTTAGCCTCTAGGCATGCCTGTGTGAAACTGTCTATATTTAGTTAACCCAGGTGGGGAGACCCATTCTGCATGTGGAGAGCACTGTTCCATGGGCTGAGTCCTGGCCTGGGTACCAAGGAGAATGAGCCACGGTGTTCATCAACCTGTACTTCCTGCCTGTGGATAGTTCAGCTAACCATCTCCTACCTGGGCATCCTGCCTTCTCCTCCATCATGGAGTATATCCCCTTGAACGATAGCCCAAAATAAAGCATTCTTTCCTTGTACGTACCACCCTCAGCTGCTCCCTTAACCCTTCCTGCTCCCAGGTCTGTAGGGAGCCCTTCACAAAAATCTCTCTCAGGATGTGTGGGAGGAATTGGGTTTGCCTTAGGGATTCTGATAGAATCTGTTTCTCTCTTATCTTCTCCAGCTGCCTCTCCTTCATCTCCAGTTTTCTAAGAAACAACAAGCTTCCTAGATTAGTCTCATCTGGTCCTCTGCTTTCCACCAATATGTCACCTCTTGAGTCAACCCTCTGAGGAATTTCCTTGTCTTCCTTTTCCAACCCCCCATAAGTTTATTTCAGCAAACATTTTTCATATCCAAAGTGCCTTTCTTCACTGATTATCCCCCTTTCTCCAGATTTTTTTTAATTGTAGTAAAATACATGTAATATAAAATGTATTACCTCAGGGCAAGAGAGATAGCTTAGTGTGAGTATGCTGGTCTAGCATGTATGGGGCCATGGGTTCGATGCCTAGAACACATTCAAAATACTCCCTTGTCTACAGTTCAGTGTGATTTGCATGACTCTCTATGCAGCCTTCTCCAGAATGATCTTTCTCAAAACGCTGAAACATTCCATCCCCCTCCCTCCAGCTCCTGAAAACCACCATGGACTTTGTTTTTATGATTGTAAGAGCATACACATGGTGGAGTCATATAGTGTTTGCCTACATAAATTATGTCTTATTACATGTGTGTACTTACTTACTCTGTGAATGTGTGTGTGCATGGTGGTTCTCTCTCTCCATCACATGGGACTTAAGGAATGACCTCTGGCCATCAGGCTTGGCAGCAAGTGTCTTTACCCACTGAGCCACCTCCTGGTCCTTATTATTCTCTTCTACTCTAGCACTCCACTGCTGTTCATGCAAGTAAGTACCGTGGAGATAACTGATCTCTATGCATTGTTGCTGCTTTCTTAAATTCCTTTGTTTTGGTGTGTGCTTTCCTGATAGACACATTCCTCAGATGTCAAGTGACTCTCACGTAATAGTTGTTAACTTTCAATATCCGATGAGGTTTGCCTCCTGGAGAGGAAACTTCTGGAATTATCAACCAGGGTCCCTCTGCCTCACCTCGGACCTTCACCTAGCCACATGACTTCCATGACCTCTCTCTCTGTGTGGGTGTGTGTATGCGCGCACACGTGCGTGTGTGTGTGTGTGTGTGTGTGTGTGTGTGTGTGTGTGTGTGGTGTTGACTTTGAGTATGTTCCTGCCCAGAGTTTTTAGAACCAAGTGCAGGAGCTAGCCCCAGCCCCTCAAGCCCAAGATAGACTAAAATTGATGAGAATATTTTTCTGGAAAAAAAAATTCTTGAGTTGCAATTATGGTTCCCAAGGTATACATTTTAAAACCTGATTGGTTCTATTGCAATTTTGGAAGCGAATGAAGAAAACCTTGAGCCAAGAAGACACTGTTTGTGACCTTTACATGTCAGCATGATTTAGTGAAGGACTTTCTTTCTTTTCTTTTCTTTTCTTTTCTTTTCTTTTCCTTTCTTTCTTTCATTTTTGTTTTGTTTTTCGAAAGTGTTTCTCTGTAGTCCTGGCTGTCCTGGAACTCTGTAGATCAGTCTGCCCTGGAACTCACAGAGATCAGCTAGGATTAAAAAACATGTGCCACCACACCCTGGCTATGAAGTGCTTTCTTATGGAATTAATGTTTCAAAAGACAAAATCAACTGAAATAAACTCTGCTTTTCCATGTATCCCATTTGGCTTTGAAATTAGTTGTTAACATCACCTATCTGAAAGATTAAATTCTTTATCTTTCTAGAAAACATTAGATTATCGTCCAAAAAGAGCTTTCACAGGTAGTGTGGTAAAGGCAAAGGAAAAAAAAAAAAAAAAGGAAACCTACAGAGAAGGGCTTTGTTTTACTTATCTGTAGGAACCTAAGGAATTAACTAAAAGGAAGGTCCTGAAACCACATGACCTTTGGCAACTGATAGCTGAGTTTATGACTGAACTGTTACAGGGCTCTGTCCTCAGGGTGATGATTGCCCTGGAGGTTATGAGAGCAAAGCGAATGTAAAGCATGAGGAGACAGTAGCTTGTAGAGTAGCTGATGTATAGCCAGACTATAGGTGACCTGGCCACTCTCACCTAACGAGTAAGTAGGTTATTTTTTCTTTTTAAAAGTTATTGTTCATCTGACCACCAAAAGGCTGCTCCATATTTGTCTTAAATTCCATACTGCATAGCAGACAGTAAGAAACTCTTTATAAACTCCAGAGAGGCCGGGCCTCAGCCAGAAATAGACATTTCACTTCCAAAATGATTAGGAAGTCTTTAAGTTTTCTGTCTCTATGGCGACGACTTGATGGGCAGAGCTGAGGAAATGTCTATGAAATATGCCTTGCCCTTTCAAATTCTGTAATAGCCACTCACAGAGAGCTCCCAGACACCAATCATCGCGGTGCTGAGCTGTAGCAATCACTTTACCATTGCCAAATGGGAACTGGGAAGCAGAACCAAGGAAGCACATCCAAGCCACAACGTGCTAATTCATTCCTGCTGATCCTGCCAGCCTGTAGGTACAGAGGGATTTTGTTATGCAGTTAAATGCTGTGTATTGCAAATGTGCAATTCAACGACAATGAGCTCCTATGATGTACTCTGTTCTTCACATTGTCAATAAGTGTGTGTGAGGCTGTTCAGAGTTCTACGGTAATTGCTTTCACTAATGATTAGAACTATTTGTTTTTTCAGACAGACTTTTTACTATGCTACCCTAGCTCGCCTGGAATCAGCTATATTGACCAGGCTGATCTTTGACCTTGCAGTAATTTTTCTGCTTCTGCTGTGATGACAGTATATGCCACCATGCCTAGGTCATGTACTGTCTTCCTCTGTGTATATGTGTCCCTGGCTATTCCTGAACTCAGACATTCAGCCTGCCTTTACTGGGTTTAAAATGCTGGGATTAAAGGCATGTGCCACCACTGCTGGATTTTATTTTTTAGACAGAATTTTTACATTTATTTATTTATTTATTTATTTGTGTGTGTGTGTGTGTGTGTGTGTGTGTGTGGTGTGTAGGTGTGCAGGTGTGCAGGTGTGCCCCGGCATGTGTGTGGAGGGTACAGAACAACTTGTCAGAGTGCCAAATCACTGCTCCCTGTTATATGTAGTAGGTATGTATATCTTAGCCCGTCTATGGTTCATGATCAGTTCAGGAAATTATCTGAGCCATGGTACTCAGTGGGGTGACTCAGGCCCTGGCACAAAAATAAAGGAGAATGTGTGCACTGTCAGGAATAAAAAGCAGAGGTGAAGCCAGTGATGGAACTCACCTGTGATTGCAGCACTCAGGAGGCTGAGACAGGAAGACTGCTTTGAGTTTGAGGTTAGCCTGGAAAACATTCTATTTGAGGATAAGTTTGGTTACATAATGAGACCCTATCTTGGGGGTGAGGGGAATGAATAAACTGTAGTTGGTCCCCCTTTAATCCTCCTCCCCTTTTACTGGAAATAAAGGCCTAATCAAGATTGTGTATTTAGAAAACTAAGGCTTTGTTTGATTCAGCCCCTAAATATAATTGCTAAGGGCATATTTTGCAGCTCTCTAGGGAGGCGATAATCACTGGAGTAGCATTCCCCGGGCCTATAATATGCCTATTACACTATTGGGTGTGTGTGTGTGTGTGTGTGTGTGTGTAGTGATGTATATGTTCGGGGTGTGTTTGTTTTGGAGATAAGTTTCACATAGCATAGGCTGCTCTCAAACTCTCTGTGTAGTTGACAATGGCCCTGAACTCCTGGCTCTCTTGTGCCTACCTCTTAACTGCTGAAATCACAGGCGTGCACCACCACGCCTGGCTCCCTTCTTATTCTGGCAGTAATAAAACTCTGCTGCCAGGACTTCAGCCTCTAAAGCACAGGATGCTAACAGTGCCGTTGGTAGTTAACCTTTATTGAGCTTTTGGCTGAGTACCATCCATACCACCCCATATGTTCACGTCACAGAAACCCTATACAGTGGCTGTGTTTACCATTTTTTATAGATGAGAAAAAGGAAAAGTCAATTTTTAACTGGATTGTTCTGGAGTGTATAGAAAACACCAGAAATTGTCGGGAAGCCTGACTCTAGAGATCATTCTCTCAACCTCTGTTTTCCACCCTTGTCCTTTTGACGTCAGCAGGAGAGCCTGGCACAGTAATTAGGTGACTTGGAGCCACGGAGCCTGGGTTCAATGCCATCACCTGGCTTACTACACAATCTGGAGTCTGTCACACAGTTTCTCACGGGGTTTCACTGAGGTTGAGCTCTTTAACTCATAGGACAAGCTTAAGCTTGTCACATAGTAAGCGCCCTGTGGATGTTGGCTTCTCTGGTTCCGGACCTCATGAAGCCTTGCTCACTGGTCCGTCTCCAAGTCATCTCCACAGCTGCAGTTCCTGCACAGTTCCTGCTGTGCTACTGATCTTCCCTTGGGAGTTTCCATACAGCTGACTAGTGGCATGCCCACAGATAAATTCATATGTCCTCCAGGCTCAGGAAACCCCTCCTGACACACACAAACACACACTGCCCATCACAACTACATGACTTAGCATGCTGCTCAGGTGTGCCTTATAGATTTCATGGGGTAGCTTCACTGTTTCTTTCTATTCGTGACTCTTTTCATATTTAATTTACCATGTACTCTTTAGTGTCTGCCATTTGTCTTTCTAGACTATGGCACAATAGGGCTTTCTTTAATCATTTCAATGTTTAAAAATGCCTTTAATGGGTGGTGGTGACCCACCCCTTTAATCCCAGCAGAGGCAGACAGATCTCTGAGTTTAAAGCCAGCTCAGTCTACAGAGAAAGTTCCAGGGAAGCCAGGGCTATACAGAAAAACCTTGCCTCACACAAAACTAACAAACTAATAATAATAATACAATAATTATAGCAAATGTCCTTGTTTCCCTAAATTTATATATTCAATTAAATCTGCAGGAGCTGTTCTTGCAACACATCCTCTTTGATGGACTCCACCCAAGGTCTGATCTTGCCACTTAGCACCTGTACACGTTTGCAAAGTCTCTGTATTCTGTTAATATGTGTGTGTTTGGATGGCACTTCATATCTCTCTGTGTTCTCTCTAGACCTTAGTCTTTTAGTCCTCAAGGTCAGAGATCCTGACTTCTCTTCCTCTTCAACCTTTTCTTCATGCTTAAGGCAAATGCTTTACAATGCTGTTGAGTAACTAATAGTGTGAGCAGTCCATGGAGGATCAGAAAGCCTGTTTTGAGTAAAGTAACCCAGGGCTGGGCCCATGGAGTAGTTTGAATATGCCTGGCCCAGGAAGTGGCACTGTTAGGAGTATGGCCTTGTTGGAGTAGGTTTGCCTTGTTGGAGGAAGTGTGACAATGTGGGCCTGGGCAATGAGACCTTCCTCCTAACCTGGAAGAAGCCAGTCTTCTGCTGTCTTTAGAATATGAGGTAGAACTCTCAGCTCCTCCAGCTCCATGCTTGCCTGGATGCTGCCATGCTTCCTGCCATAATCATAATGGACTGAACTTCTGAGCCTCTGAAACTAGCCCCAATTAAATATTGTCCTTTATAAAAGTTGCTGTGGTCATGGTGTCTGTTTACAGCAGTAAAACCGTAACCAAGACAGCCCATGTTCCTTTAAGTTCAGGTCATAGGTAATTCCACAGCCTGCAACTTTGCTCATAAGGGTACTTTTCAGAACCAGGCAGGTTCTGTCTCTGCCTCTGACAAACAGGGCATCCTTTCAGTGGGAGCCAGAAAGCTGATCTCTTGGCTCTCCTCCATTCCTGGGTGTGTAGGCATGAAGAATGGGAAGTGGCAAAGGGCAAGTTGCCAAGACACGTCTAGGGACTCTGCAGAGACAGTGCAAATTTAGTAACCCCACTGAGGGAAGGTGCGTGAATTCTCAACTGACTGCTTGGCATCTGCTGAGTCAGCACCCTGGCAACTTTCCCTTTCCCAGGCATCTCCCTATTCTGAGCTCAGGATCCTGTGACCCTTCTCCCGATTCTCTGAGAAGCAAAGGAAGATCAGATCTGGGTGGACGGTATGAGGGAGGAGGCCTGGGATCTTCAAAAGAGCACCTGAAAAGGGCCCCAAAGGAGCTGAGTCACACCACCCTGGGCCACCCTGCAGTTCCTTTTGGGTAACATGACAAATAGAAAACAATAATTAACCATTGGGCCAATTACTTCTTGGGTCTATGGCAGATGGAAAGCAACCATTGAAACCACTGAAATGAAAGCTAAATCATTCAACTTATATCAAACAACAGAAAGGGCCCATTAACTGCCACACAAACACCACAGGGCAAGTAGGGTGTGACTTCCACTTTAAAAGGGTAAAATTTTATATCCTTTCCAGTTCTCACGGTACAATGATAGGATTTCAGAGGCAAAGACATTTTGGAGCTCACACAGTACAAGTGCTGTACTATGTACAGTGGGACAGATGCTTCCCAGCAATCCTGAAGACCTGGGTTTGGTCCCTGGGACCCACACAATGGAAAAGGAGGCCCTGAAATTTCACAATGTCTACTGAGCAGAAAGATGTCTTTAACCTGGGTTAGGGGTCTCAAACCTAACATGCAAAGTGTCCTGGTTCAATGCCCAGTAAATACAATAAAATAGATATTAGATAAATTAGATAAATAATATTAGAGGATGTCTGTGCCTGAGCAAGGTACTTAGAAGGAGGGAACCATCAGAGGGAGAAGAAAACAACATAGTAGAACATAAAGTGGAAACTGCTTTCTTAAGGGCTTGGGGCATTTAGAGCAGATGAGACATTGGCAGGTCACAGAGTCTTCCGTCTGTCTACCACTGACTAGATCTGAAAAGTTATTTAACAATTGTGAGCCTTGGTTTCTCTATTGTCAAAAGGAAGCTACTGTATATTCAATGATTGCTAATATCTCCCTCATCCCTAATCATTGAGAACAATATTAGAGCCACATTCAAGCCTTACAATCTGAATAAAATTGAATCATATCCCAAATTAGTAACAGGTGTACATTAAGTGAGCCACAGGAGTGGCTGGTTGTGAACTCATTCGAACAAATATCAATTAGCTGCCTGCATTCTGCCAAGCCCCGGGCTCTAAAGACAAAAAGGCATGGCTCAAGCACTGCAGGCGCTGTCAGTGGAGAGTCCTCTGAGAGGCTTTCTGTATCCAAGATAACATCTTATCTAAGCGTTTTGCAGATCTGACCAAAGATCAAGTAAAAGCCATCTGTTCAAAAGGATTTTGCTAACACGAGTTTAGGTGTCAACACCCTGATTTTGATGTCCTTACTTCCCAACTGTAAGTAGTGAGGGCTGAGTGGCCATTCTAGAAGCCCACCTGAGAGCATTCCAATCTTACACTTTCTGGTAAAGGTCCATGCTAGTCAAGAGGATATTCTTATTCATTACCTCAAATTTGGCCTTGGATTGGAGCAAACTGCTAGGACCCTGGAATTCATGAACATTTTTCTGCTGTAAAATAACAATAACCTTCATAGGAAGTGTCAATCTGGAGACACTGAAGGCGTGAAGTTAGCCTATGGTATATACGCTATGCTATGTATGGAAGATGGGAGGGAAATTGGTAGGACAAAATTCTAGTAGAGTATTACTGGAAAATCTTTAATCTGAACATGAATTCTGAAAGCTTTTTTTTTTTTTTTTTTAGAATCTCACATTCACATCCCCCTTTGTGTCATTAACAAATGCTTTAAAAGCATGGGATCGTTCCTTTTTACCCACAGCCTATTGACCAGGTTTGCTAGCCTGAGATCTCTGTAACTGTTTCATAATCATCATGGCCACCTTATTATTTGCAAGGCTGGAAACGGAACTCAGGCTCTCACAGATGCTATGTGAGACATACCTAGCCACCTTTTTTTTTTTTTTTTAGTCAGGGTCTTGCTTTATAGCCCTGGTACCCCTAGAACTTGACAAAATTTTCCTTGAACTCAAAGAGATCCCCTGAATCTGTTTCCTGAATGCTGGGATCAAAGGTGGGCATGCTGGTACCACCATGCTCTGTCCCCCTGCTGCTGTGGGCTGGTGAGAAGATTCTGTTGGTGAAACTGCTTGCCGCCAAGCCTGAGTTAGGTCTCTGGAGTCCATCCGGTGGGAGGAGAGAACTGCCTTCTGAAGCTGTTGTTCTAATTAGTTTCTCCACTGCTGTGATAAAACGTTGATTAACTTGGGGAAAAGGGGGTTGATCTGGCTTACAGATGCGTAGATATCCATGCAGAGATACACATACATAATAAAATAATAAAAATAAATCTTTAAAAAAAAAACCCATAAAGGAAGGTGTGGCAGTCTGAATGAAAATGGCCTCCTTAGACTCATAGGGAGTGGCATTATTAGTGGTATGGCCTTACTGGAGTAGGTGGGGCCTTGTTGGAGGAAGTATGTCACTAGGGGTGGGCTTTGAGGTTTCAGAAGGTGAAGCCAGCCCTAGTGGCTCCTTGCTCTATTCCTGCTGTTTTTGGATCCAAATGAAGAACTCTTCAGCTCCTTCTCCAGCACCCTGCATGCTGCCCTGCTTCCTGCCATGACAATAATGGACTAAACCTCTGAACTGCAAGCCAGCCCCAATTAAATGTTTTCCTTTATAAGAGTTGCCATGGTCATGGTGTCTCTTCACAGCAATAGAAACTTCTAAGACAGAAGGGCTAGCGATGTAACTCAGTTGTAAAGGGCTTGCCTAGCATGCACGAAGCCCAGATGTCCTCTTTGAGCCCCAGGAGTGAATAAACAGGTGTGAAGTTCAGGTCATGGTCAGCTATACAGCAGGGTTAGGGTTAGCCTGGGATACATGATATTCTGTCTCAAAAAAATCATAACTGCGCTACAATAATATATGTTTGAGTTGTGTGGATATATTGTGCAGTAATGCCTGATTCTTGGACTAGGTTGTATTGAGAACTGAGTTTGGGCTCTGCTAATCCTGGACTTCAGACTGTGACTGTGTTGGATAAACAAGGTTTTAAAGAGGTAATGAAGGTAAAATGAGTGCACTCATTGGTCCTGAGCCAGTGACCCTGTTGTCATAAGAGGGAATTATAACACAGACGTTTATGAGGATGAGACCATGGGATGACACAGAGGTAAGACAGCACTTGCACTTCAGAGAGAGGCCTCAGAACCAAGCTGTGCTGAGAGTTTGGACTCCTGAACTGTGAGGAAAAAAACTTCTGTTGTTTAAACCCTGTTAAAACTTCTGTTGTTAAAGCTCATGGTGCTTTAATATGACAGCCTAGTTAACTAACATTGTAGAGGTTCTTTCCAGTTTTTTTTCCAACTGGAGAACCTTTATATTTGACTCTCTGAGCACACATCCAATTTATGTATGTATGTATGTATGTATGTATGTATGTATGTATTATTTATGTATTTATTTATTTATTCATTTTTGCAATACAGCTCTATACAAGGCTGACTGGGTCAAAGGTGAGTAGTTTAGTCTTCTCATGCATTTATTTTATCAAATTGTTCAGGCCCAAAGGTGTGGTTTCTAGAAACTCCAAAGCCTCTAGCCTTCCCAGTAGCAGTTTCTTTTGATTATGTGTTTTCCATTAAGACTACATGCTGGCCGGGCGGTGGTGGCGCACACCTTTAATTCCAGCACTTGGGAGGCAGAGGCAGGCGGATTTCTGAATTCGAGGCCAGCCTGGTCTACAGAGTGAGTTCCAGGTCAGCCAGGGCTATACAGAGAAACTCTGTCTCAAAAAAACCAAACAAACAAAAACAACAACAACAACAAAAAGACTATATTCTGCTTTTATAATAACAAATATACTCATCTCTTTTTTTGTTGTTTTGTTTTGTTTTCGAGACAGGGTTTCTCTGTGTAGCCTTGGCTGTCCTGGAACTCACTCTATAGACCAGGCTGGCCTCAAACTCAAATCTGACTGCCTCTGCCTCCCAAGTGCTGGGATTAAAGGCGTGCACCACCACTGCCCGGCATATACTCATCTCTAAAAGGGGAAAATGATCCCCACATAATAGAAGCCTTCCATATTTGACCAAGTATAATGAAGCAGTTCTGGAGTTTCAGTTTTCCAAAATGAAACAGAAAAAAAAAAACACGGAGATGTGGTGTGAACAGTGCTATGAATGTATTTACTACCACTGGTCTGTGGCTTACAAAGGTTAATGTCCACCTGGGGACATAGCTCAGCGGTAAGGTGCTCAGTTGGATGCACAAATCCATGGGTTCAATACCCTCACTGGAAAAAAAAAGTCTAATTAAAATCTAAGCCAGGCATGATTAAGCTCATGCCTAGAGTTACTGCTACTCAGGAGTCTGAGGCACAGAGATCATTGTGGTCAGTCAGCCTTGGTGGTAGAAAAAAAAAGATCAATCAGGTGTGTACCACACACCTATACAGCACTTGTGAGGCAGGGGCAGGAACAGTGCCATAATATCAAGGCCAACTTGGTATATATAGTGAGTTCCAGGCTAGCCAGGGCTAGCCGTACGGCAAGACCCCATCACAAAAGAAATAAACAGGACTAGGAATGTCACTCACTTGGTAGAGTGCTTGTCTAATGTGAGCAGGCCCCTGGTTCAGTTCCTACAACTTCACAGAACCAAAAACACCTGCAATTCCAGCAGTTGGGAGGGCAGAGACAGAAAGGTGAGAAGTTCAAGGTTATCCTTGGCCACAAAGTGAGTTAGTGATTAGTCTAGGCTCCACGCAACCCTGTCTCAAACAAACAAGAACTGAACAGACTCCAAAGATACAGAGATGCCAGAAGATACAAAACAGCATATGAAAAAAAAAATGTTCAACATCATTAGCCATCAGGGATGCAAACTATCTCAACGAGATTCTGGTTCAGTGGGCACTGTGGCTCACACTTGTAATTCTGGCACTTAGAAGGATAATGCAGAAGGACTGCCGATGAGTTTTAGGCCAGTGAGCATTGTTTCAATAATAATAATAATAATAATTATTATTATTATTATTATTAATAGAAGTAGTAGTAGTAGTAGCAATATATTGTTTTTTTTTTTTTTTTTTTTTTTTTTTTTTTGAGACAGGGTTTCTCTTTATAGTCCTGGCTGTCTGGAACTCACTCTGTAGACCAGGCTGGCCTCATACTCACAGATATCCACCTGCTTCTGCCTCCTGAGTGTTGGGATTAAAGGGGAGCACCACCACCTAGCAATAATAAAAATAATTATAATAATAACAACACAGGGAACAGAGCACTGGCGGCTCTTACAGAGGACCCGTCTTTGGTTCAGAGCATCCATATGACAGCTCATATTTTCTGTAACTCCAAATCCAAAGGATCCAGTGACTTCTTACATCTGAAGGCACTGCACAGTGTGGGGTATGTACATATATGCAGACAGGATACTCATAAACATTTTTAAAGGTCTTTCTAAAAAACCCACAAGCACAAAGGAAAAAACAAACAAAGAAACAAACCAAAGAACAACAACAAAAACAATCCCAGTATAAATCCAAGATAGCTTGGCTTAGTGGTGTATACCTTTAATTCGAGCACCTGGGAGGCAGACGCAGGTAGATCAATGTAAGTTCCAGACCAACCTGATGTACACAGCAAATTCCAGGCTAGCAGTGTCTATGCAGTGAGACCTTGTCGCTAAATAAATACATAAATAAATAATATAGAAGAAAGCTAAAAAATGACTCATTTTGGTTTTCAAATATGTTAGAGATAACACAAGGGCAGATGGTCAAGAAATAGTTATTTAATATATGAATTAGTCCATTTGAGAAAAGATTTGAAGTAAATAAAAGAATTTTAATTGACCAATAAGGGAAAAGCTCAGTTTCAAAAACAGCTGAGCTGGCTGTGTGGTGTGCTCGCATGGCGCATCACCTGGCCGCTCGTGGTGCATGCCATTTCATTCCAGCACCGGGAGGCTGAGACTGGAGGAGGAACGAGGCTATGTCTGTCTCATAAAAATGAGAAACCAGACCAGCATAGCCAGCCTAGAGGGCGGTGGGCAGGGGTGAGTATGCTCAAAGAACATTCTGTAGATGCCTGAAAATGGAAGTCTATCTCTTACAATTACATTAATAGGACTGGGGAGATGGCTCAGTCAATGCGACTGCCATGAAGGATAAGGCCCTGAGTTCAGATCTCTAGCACCCACATAAAACCTTGATGTGCTAGTGTGTGCCTGCAATTCTAGGGATGGGGGGGAGGTGGGAGGGTAAGAGGCAGGCAGATCCCCAGAACGTGTTGGCCAACCAGTCCAGTTAAATTGGCAATTTCCAGGATCAGTGAGAGACAAACCCTCCTCCCAAAAGATGGGAGTGATTGAGGAAAACACCTGTATGTGTACCCCAAAACCACACCCAGGAAGATGTACCCATATAACAAATACATGCACACATCCATCCATCTATATGTACATACATAGAGATACATCCACCCATATATACATACAGATATATCCATACATAGAGATGCATACATACATATATACATAGAGGTACATACATACATAGAGATACAAACATACATACATACATACATACATACATACATACATACATACATCATGTGATAAATGAACAACAGAAGCTGTTTTGGGCTGGTAAAAACTATTTATACAAGCTGCAAGGCCAGACAAATTCATTTCCTTTTCTTTTTCTTAAAGGCAAACATACCTAATATGGCAACAAAGTCAAGGTTTAACCAAACCACAACCACCAATCTACAATTTAAAAACACCCCAAACTAGGATATAGTTTAGGGTTAGAACATAGCATGGGTGAGAGCCTTGGGCTTGATGAAGTGGTGTGGGGGGAACACTATCAACTCTGAAATAAGCCACACATCTCAGAAATGTAGGTTCCAGCGCTCGCCAGACACAGGTGTGGAGCCATGGGAGGGTGGGAGCTTGGGTCCTGCCAGGAGTCCCCAGGGGAAAGTCTGGTGTGTTTTCTATCAAGTCGGCAGCCTGCTCAACCCCACACCCTTCCTTTACCCCTGTGACAGTAGCCTGCTATGTGTTCAGGACAATAAGTTCCCTATGTTTTAGCTCTCAAACCTCTGGGTAACAACAAACTTCAACTGCTCCGGGGATCAGAGGGGATCAGGGCTCTGAGCTTTATGAATTCCAGGTGGCATTTTCACTTTCCAAGTTTGAATTTGTCTCCGATTCATATTCTGTCTCTCTCTCTCTCTGAGATGTCAAAGTCCAAAGTGTTTTAAAAGTTCTGGGACATAAAGGAAAATGATGTTAAAATGTCTGTTTCTCCTTTTAAGTGGCACAGTTAATTTCCTTTCTGTTTTCCTGCTGTCTATCTGGACAGGTGTTCAACAGGCCGTAGGGATCACCAATGAGGCCATGTATGTTTACTACTGCATAGGGATTTATTAAGAAAGATGTAGGACCGGCTTGCGGTGGCACATCGCTGTAGTGTTCGCGCTCTGTCACTAGGGCACTCTGTCTGTCCTGAGTTTGATCCCGCTGTCCTTCAATGGGAAAAAAAAAAAAAAAAAGATGCAGGGCCTGAGGCAGAGCCAGCCTTTAACTCCAGCATTTAGGAGGCAGAGGCCTCTATGTTCAAGGCCAACCTGGTTTATAAAGTGAATTCCATAACAGCCAGAGGTGACACAGAGAAACCCTGTCTCAGAAAAGAAAAAAGAAAGAGAAGGAGAAGAAAAAAGCCACAAGCAGGTGGAGTGGAATTACCTGGCATGTGGTGTGCTGTTGCTTTCTATGAAGTTGGCAGCTGTCACATCCCTGTATTGCTCAGTTTTCTTTTCATCCTTTCACAGTATACTTGAACATGCTTATTTGCATGATAAATGCCCTAGTGGAAAAGACTATTTGTACCAGAGAAGAGAGCCCATTAAAAAAGAAGTATTGGTGAACAGTCAGCATCTCTGTATAAAGCTGGCTTTTTCAGATAGCTGATAGATTTAAAGTGGCACACCTGGATGCTTTATAATGTGAGACACACTTTGGAAGTCCCTCAGTATTTGGTCTCGAAAAACCCTGTTCGAGAATGAGGCTAATCAAAAGGATTGCATAGCTCGGAGAAGAAAAACAAAGTGTGTGGGGGATTTTCCCCTCATTTTAAAAATAGCCTATCATTAGTGAGTGGTTTTTTGTTTTTTGTTTTTTTTTTGGCAGAAGCAATACAAGACTAAACAGAGAGATATAACCAGATAGAAACTGGGCGGGGGAGCACCTCCCGCTGAGTCTTGCTTGTAGAGGTGAAGGACAGGCCTGGGAGGGTCTGGGAGGCCAGCGGCACATTTCTACACTGCTTCCCGGGTTTTGAAAGACTCCTCTCTCTCAGATCTCCGTAAGGATGACTTGAAACCTTTGTCTCATCTGCCTCCCTCCAGAGTGACCTTCCCTTTCTGCTTTTCTTGATTGTTTCCTCTGACCATGGTTTTTAATGCGTTGGGAAAACTTCTATTAAAACCAAGTGGAGTTTGCAAATGGGCTGGCTTTTTTTTTTTTTTTTTTTTTAAAGGTAGACTCTCACAATGTAGTTGCTATCCTACAACTCACTACCAGGTTGGCATTGAACTCAGAGATCCTCATGTCTCTGCCTCCCAGATGCCAGGATGAAAGGTGTATAGTCTGCCATCGTCGTCTGCTCGCCTAGCACCCCCTGCCCCAGCTCAAACATGCTGATTTTTGAGAGTCTCACCTGTTTGGTGAGGCTCACTGATGAATGGAGAATTTCTTGGTACTTGCTTTTGGTGCTAGGAATGGATGTGAAGTCTGTGCTTCCTGGACAGACACTCAGCATCTCAGCTCCATCTCCAGCCCTGAGTGTTTATTTTTGGTTTAAGATAATCCATTAGGGGATAGGATAATACTGTTGTTTTGGTTTGGTTTTGACTGGTTGATACTCATGAATGAGTACTGCGTCCTGTTCACATGTCAGTTTCAGAGAACACAGAGAAGAATAGAAAAATAGGTAACAGCAGCATCCTATGGAGAGCGGAAGGGCTGGAGAGCAAGCAAGCTGTCCTGCTTCAAAGTAGGTGGCTAGCTCTCCTCTCCAGTGTGTGTAAAATGCCAGGCATTTCCTGCAGGCTTTGTATTCATGTTATGTCTAGGGGGAAAAAAGGGTTTTGGAGCAGGTACAAACTAAAAGATTACAAAGATTTGGAAGTAACACAAACAAATAAATCTTGTAGAGTGTAACTCAAGAGAGAGTTACTAGGCTTGGGAAAAATCCAGACCCACACAAGAGGCATTCATGTAAAAACAAATTTCAGATATTTTTCAGACCAAATAAAACACAGCTGGCCAGTTCACGGGTGTGCTCATCACACTGGTCTCTTCCTAGAGAACAGACACCAAAGTGTTCACTCTTATATGTCACACACACAAATGACACTGAAAATCAAAAGCAATTAAGGGGAGGATTCTAGAACAAACTTGATTTGCTAAAATTCTAAGAATTTCACCCAAGCTGAAATGAAGAGCCCTGTCTCCGGTGTCCTGTATGAACTCTTCAAATCTGCTTTGGATTGGGAAATACAAAACATTTCCTTGTAAATCCCTTGGGAAGTTCTCTTTGTAGGTCAGAAGTCACTACTTGCTGAGCCAGACACAAATGGTGTCCTGGCTTAGCAGGAGCCCTATCTCTTTATAAATGAATTGCCTCAAGTATTCTGTTGTAAAGATAGAAAGTTGGTTAATGCACTATTAGGTGTGCGTGTGTTAGGGTGTGTACAGGTATAAGTGCATGTTTGGATGTTCATGCCTATGAAGGCTGGAGTACAACCTTGGGTGTCACCCTTCCAGAATCATCCACCTGGTTTTCATGTATGGCTGTATGTATGTATATGTGTATATTTTTTGCTTTAAATTTATTTGAATGTGTCTGTGGTGGGGAGACAGAGGTGTAAATATGCTATGGTGAGCATGTGGAGGGAAGGGGAACTGTTAGAGGTCTTTCCAAGGGATTTCTTGTCTATGCCTCCCCAACTGTGATTACAAGTGCACACCATCACATCCAGCTTTTTCATGTGGGTTCTGGGGATTCGGGTTTTCATTCTTTTTTTTTTTTTTTTTTTTTTTTTTTTTTTTTCCCACTGAAGGACAGCGGGAAGGATCGAACACGGGACGGACGCAGCGCCCTAGCGACAGAGCGCGAGCACTACAGCGATGTGCCACCGCAGGCCGGTGGTGGGTTTTCATTCTTATATGGCATGAGCTACCTGCCCAACCTATTCTTAATGTTGGTGCATATGTAATTTTAAGGTAGAAATAAAAGAAATTTTTGAGACAGACTCTTTCTGTATAGTCCTGGCTATCCTGTAATTTGCTCTGTAGATCAGGCTGGCCTGGAACTCACAGAGATCCTTTTGCCTCTACCTCTGCCTCGCCTCTGCTGAGACAAAAACTGTGCTCCACCATGCCAGGTCCTTAAGGTGGAAATCTTAAGCAGGAAAAAATACTACAGTAACCAGAAACGACTTCTTCAAAAAATTAAATATTGAGAAAGCCAGTCAATTTAAAAATTAAAAAAAAAACCCTCTAAAATCCAACTTCTCTTATAAAATATTTGCACGGAACTTGGATAATCTTTGATAGAATTCTGCCAAATTCTAGGGTTTCATGAAAGGCCTTTTCTGATGTCTTAGTAAATTATGGGTTGGGGAGATGGCTCTGCTGATCAAAATGCGTGTGCAAGCCTCATGACCCAAGTTCTAGCCCCTGGAACTCATGTAAAAGCCAGACTCAGTGGTCCATGTCTCTGTAATTTTAGTATGCCTAAAGCAAAATGAAAGGCAGAGATAGAATTCCGGAAGTCCATAGGCCATCTAGTCTGGAGTATGCAGTGAAGGTATAAACAAGAGAGACCTTGCATTGAAGTTGGAAGGTAAGGTCTGATACCCAAGGTTGTCTTCTCCTGTACTTCACTCATGTGACAAAGCACCCACATGCTCCTCCTCACACAGAGATTACACACACCCATTCATGCACAAAAGCAAATCAACTGTAATTTACTGCATTTCACTGTATAATCCAAGTGAAGTCTAAGATTATGCTAAAATCTGGGTTTAGGCTATGTTCTCCTAGAAAGGCCTAATCCGTAGGCTTTCCACCTTGTTCAAACCTTGTAACTAGACCTAAGCGTACATTGTGCTCACAGGGCTTGCCCTGATAGCTGGATATTGATAATCAAAAAGGCATTTCAGGACTACTAGTAAGATGGCTCAGGGGGAAAAGGTACTTGTATCCAATTGTGTGTTTGATTCCTGGGGCCCACATGGTAGGAGGAAAGAATAAACTCACACAAGTTGTCCTTTGACTTTCATATTTAGCCATGGCACTTGTGTGCTAGAGTGCACATGCACACTTGCAATAAATAAATGTAATAAAAAAAAAATTACAAACAAAATTTAACAAGAGATGGTCTTTGAAAAGGAAGCACTCCAGCAATTAGAGCACGGACTAGCAGCGCCGCCTAGTGGTTATGTGGCACACAGACTTGCTGCTACTGTTCCATTAACATGACCTAGAGGGTAACTACTGGGGACATCTTGTAAAATTATCTCAGGAATGATGTCTGGTCCTGTAGATCACCACTAATTGTTGACGTGATGATAAAGTTGCAAGTGACCTCGTTAAGGCTGACAATTTCCTGTCAAATGAAGAACCTCCTCTTCCTACCTACATTCATGGAAATCTGTAAAGATTGATGACTTTGCATCATCTCTCATTTTACTAAATATAATGAGAAAAAGTAAAAATGATAACAATAAATGCAAAATAAAGGCATTTGAAATATCTGAAAATCCAGATTTACTCTTTTGAAAAGTCATGGTGCTGGGTACAGGCTATGTGTGTGTACATATTACAGCCATACTTTCCTTAACTGCTGATCATTCTGTACAACTGAACTCCAAAAAGGAGTGGCACACATCCTAATTTTCAAATGACTTGCAGTGGTTAAGTTGCTTTCAAGAACCTAGAGTAATTTAGAAGGGCTGAGATGAATGGCTTACATATGTATATGTGTATACATTTAGGTAGTACTGGGGATCCAACTTAACCAGGCAAGTTCCATCACCGACCTCTGTCTCCAGCCCAAGAAGTCAGATTAACAGAGTCTAAATACAAATAGTTTAAAAGTGAAAAAGAACAGCATTTTGGCATTAGCAGAGCAGTCAATTAGACAATGTTATTTTAGAGATAGAAAACTGATGGGACTATCCTGCCCACTGGATAGTAGGTCCTGTGAGGAAGTGGGTGGTGTTGCATGCTTTTAATCCCAGAATTTGGGAGATACCTAAATGTATACACATATACATATGTAAGTCATTCATCTCAGCCCTTCTAAATTACTCTAGGTTCTTGAAAGCAGCTTAACCACTGCAAGTCATTTGAGAAGGATGTGTGCCACTCCTTTTTGGAGTTCAGTTGTACAGAATGATCAGCAGTTAAGGAAAGTATGGCTGTAATATGTACACACACATAGCCTGTACCCAGCACCATGACTTTTCAAAAGAGTAAATCTGGAAGGAAGGAGGATTGCTGTGAGTTCAAGGCCAGCCTGGTCTATAGAGTGAGTTCCAGGACAGCGTGGGCTATAGAGAAACCCTGTCTTAAAAACCAATCAATCTCGAAAAACCAAAAAAAACAATCAACCAACCCACCAAAACTCCAAAGGAGTGCTGAAGGAAGGCTAAGCTGGAAATGAGTGTGGTTACCACAGGTAGATAAATTAAAAGTTCAGGTTAAAGTTTGTGAACCTGGTGGTCTGGTATGACCACTGACACAGACAGATTGGAGGAAAAACTAACTCTCACAGTAGAGTTTTCAAACACAACTGAGGAGGAGGAGTTAAGAGTTAAGGAGATAGACTAAAAATCTGTTTACTTTTCCCCTCTGTGGTACTTGGAGCTGAGCCCAGAGCCTGGTGTGTGCTAGGCGAGCACTCTATCATCACATCTTAGCTCTTTCAAAAATGTTATTTTTATCTTGTATCTTTGTTTTCCTCCACTGTGGACATTGTAGCTTTTCACTAAGGTAGTGTTTCAAACAAACAAGCATCTCTACTAGCACATATTCCGTGAGCTGTGGAAGAGGCAAGTACACAAGTCACTCAGATGCTGAAAGCCTGACCTTTTTCCATGTGTATCTTTTTCTTCACAGGTTCATAACAGATGAGGTATGTACTGGCCTTCCATTACCTGGAAGACATCTCTTGTTTTGATATTATGGTCAGTTTGTCATTCCTGAAGTGAATCTAATTCCTTTGGGCTTTAATCTGGTGTTATAAGAGCAAATCTCTTTTAAGAGTTCTTACTAAGTTTTCTAGATTATCCCAAATTTGTTTCAGTCTCCCAAGTGTTAGGATTATAGACCTGCAACTACCATAGCCAATTTTTTTTTTTTTTAAATTTACTTCCCTAGAAGCGAAAAGACATGACTCTTAAAAAAAGATATTTATTTTTATGTATATGGCTGTTATACTTGCATATATGTCTGTATACTTCATGTATGTTATCCCCAGACCTGGGTATTTTTGAAGTTCTCCATGATGTCTAAAGATAATAATGTATTTCCTTAAATCTTTTCTCCCTTAGGAATTGAAGCATATCTTCCATGACATTATACATAAAAGACTGATGATTTAAATGCTACTAAAAATGTTGGTAAGAAAGGAAAACTTGACCTGTTTCATTTACACACACACACACCATACCACCCAAGCATACAGACAAAGGCTGTTTGTTTTCTTGAATAGAGTTTTCCCCTTCCTGGTTAAAAGGGAGGGCAGGAAGAGAAGTTGGGGTGGGAAGCTGGATGACACTATCTCTATTTCAGGGCAACTGTCTTTGTCTTAATCCTCTTTGTCTCCAGGACACAAAGGGCTCCTCTACAACAGAGTCACATATGCCAAGCTTTGCTGCTCTTTTTAAGATGCCAGTCTGACCCACTTTCAAATTAAAAAACGGTGGTAGTTCACAATACAATGTGCATGTGGACACTGGAGTCAACTAGGGAGTCAATTCTTTCCTACCATGGGAGCTGGGGATCAAACACAGGTCAGCACAGCCAGCTCCCCTTTTTTGTTTGACTTTTCTTTTCTTTCTTTTTCCTTTTTTTTTATAAAAAAAATAGGATTTCTTTGTGTAGGAGTCTGGCTATCCTGAAACTCACTCTGTAGAACAGGCTGGCCTCAAACTCACAGACTGGCCTTTTACCGCTACTACTTGACATTTTTGTTGTTGTTGTTGTTTAGTTTTTTTTTTTTTTTTTTTTTTTTTTTTTGGTTTTTCTAGACAGGGTTTCTCTGTGTAGCCCAGGCTGTCCTGGAACTCACTCTGTAGACCAGGCTGGCCTCGAACTCAGAAATCCGCCTGCCTCTGCCTCCCAAGTGCTGGGATTAAAGGCGTGTGCCACCACAGCCCGGCTGTTGTTTAGTTTTTTAACACAGTTTTGCCATGCAGCCCTGGCTGCTGGCCTTGAATTTTTTTTATATAATTTATTTATTCTTATTTTATGTGCTTTGGTGTTTTGCCTGTATGTCTGTGTAAGGGTGTCAGATTCCCTAGAACAGGAGTTGCAGACAGTTGTGAGCTGCATGTGGGTGCTGGGAATTGAGCTCAGGACCTCTGGAAGAGCAGCCAGTGCTCTTAACTACTGAGTTATCTCTCCAGCCTACCCAGGCTTTGAATTTTTGAGTCCTATTTCAGGATCCTGAGGGTTGAGGTTGTTGCCATGTAACACCATTCTCAATTTAAGGCTGTTCTTGATTTTTTTTTTTTTTTGAAACAGGGCAAGAATGGAGTTGCCCTCTCCCAATGTCTTAATGTACTATGTGAAACGCGCTAACCTATCAAGGCATTCATCTAAAATTAATGGACCTTCTCAAAACAAGCTGACTTTCCCTTTGGCTTACTCAAGAAAGCCCTATTCTTGAAGCGTTTCCACAGAAATAACAGGTGAGCAGGGACTGCATATGTTTTGGAACTAAAACTTTGAACATGATTTAATAACAAGCTATAATACACCCAAACTTCTAGAGGTACTCTCTGTCACCTGAACATTCTGAGACTCTTCTCACCTGTGTGAGGGACAATCGTTCCCTGGCCTAACCAGAGTCCAGACACTGGGTCTCTGATCTGATGTGCCTCTCTTCATGTCTGACTCATCTCTGTGCAAGTTCTCATTATCTCTTGCCAGTGCTTGTCTCCATGACTTCTCATGGCTCCCTTCCTCTCAGCCCATTCTTTACACTGCCAGTACAGTTAGCTGCTTTGACACTTGGTGATTACATTCTTTCACGACTCCAGGGTGAGTCCAGACTTGCATGCTCACCCTCCTGGAACAGCTTTGTCAGCATCTCTCATCTGTCTCTCCATTTAATGTACTCAATCTTACTTTTTGCTGTGCGTTTAAGCCAGAAGCTAATATTAGGTGTCTTCATTTGTTTTGTTTTCTCAAGACAAGGTTTCTCTGTGTAGCCCTAGAACTCCTTCAAGTCCAGGCTGGCCTAGAACTCAAAGATCTGCTTGCCTCTGCCTCCTGAGTGCTGGGATTAAAGACATGTGCTCAAAAAATTTTATTCTTATTATTTATAAAATTCCCACTGGTGAGCCAATGTACATGTGTGTGCATGTACCCTCTAAAGCCAGAGGCTTCAGGTCCCCTGGATCTGGAGTTTCAGACGTCTGTGAGCCACCTGATGTGGGCACTAGGAACCCAACTTGGTTTTTCTGCAACAGCAATGTATGTTCTTAAACACTGAGCCTACCTCTCCAGCCCCCTTCTTTGCAACTAGCTCTGTAGACCAGGCTGGCCTCAAACTCAAGAAATAGGCCTGCCTTTGTCTCCCGAGTGCTGGGATTAAAGACATGCACCACCACCACCTGGTTTCCATGTTTTTCTTAATGTTCCTTTAAAGGGACCCAGTGGTCCTAATGGAAACCACACTTGGTATTTCTCATGCCTCCAGGACTGTCATTCTTCCTGATCTACTTTACATACCTGTTACTCCAAATTCTTATACAATACTCCAATCTAAAGCCCCTTCCTTCCTCAGAAAGATTTTCTCCTTATCTCCTATTAAAATGTGTTTTTTTTTTTTTTGGTTTTTCAAGACAGGGTTTCTCTGTGTAGCCCTGGCTGTCCTTGAACTCAGAAATCCGCCTGCCTCTGCCTCCCAAGTGCTGGGATTAAAGGCGTGCGCCACCACTGTCAGGCTATGGAACTGGTTTTCAAAAGCATGGATTTACCTGACATGCTGCTTCATTTGCAGTGTATCTTCTCCTAACAGCTACAAGTCCAAATATCCTGCAATCACTGCTTCTTTCCGATAATCATTTCTGCAGCTGAAATCTTCCCTAGTTTTTCAAACACATCAGAGTTTACTACTTATCTGGGTGTTTTAGTTATCTCCTTGTTTGGATGTAACTATTTTTTTGTTGCTGTGTATATAGCCTTTTGTTCGTCTTGCGATATAACCACGGCACGAAGCAGAGATTTCAAGGGTGACCTTCATCCTTCTGCCATGGCAATGAATAAGGCAGCACACTGATAGCTAAGTCTATGGCAATGTCTCTAAGTCGACAGTAGATACTGTTGACGGTTCACCGGGGAGGCTGGGTAACTCAGCACTCTTGCCTCCCTCTGCAGTTGCTCTCAGGTAACTGAGTGGCCTCCAGTGATGCAGCTCTCCCTTGATATCTTCGGCTTACGAGCCGCCCATACTCCTGTATGTGCCAATGCCAAGGAACTCATTGGTTTCCTCATTGGTTTCCCAGGCTGCACTTGGACAGACCTGCTTCTTTGGCCAGTGCAAGCAACACTCCCATGTGTCTCCCTAGGAAAAGTCACACACCACTGTGAGTTCTCTCCTCCTGGAGAAAGAGTTATATCATACTTTTTATTATCTCTCAGTTCATCTTTTTGATTTTGAAAAATAATTATACCAATAAACTGAATGTAGGATTTGGTCTTTAATCTAAAAAAAAAAACATTACAGAACAAAGAGAGGATTAATCACTGGCTAAAGGTAGCTCTTTGCAGAAAGGAGTATAAACTGGGGAGACAGACCAGATATGCATAAATGAAAATAATTTTACTTTTGGTAAGTCATTAAAAGGTTCAAGGGGGGAGGGGTTGAGAGATGGCTCAGCAGTTATGAGCACTGGCTGCTCTTCCCCAGGATCCAAGTTCAATTTCCCAGCACCCATTTGGGAGCTTACAACTGTCTCTAACTCCAGTTCAGAGGATCCAACACTCTCACACAGACATACGTGCAAGCAAAACACCAATGCACATAAAATAAAAATAAGTAAACAATTTAAAAAAGGTTCAATGGGTCATTATTATATGCTTTTCCCAAGTTACCACACTTCCTCTAAGGAAATGCAGCTACCATCTTAAATACTACACAGAAGGCTCTGCAGAACCACAGTAGTACCCTGTGTATCAGACTAGAGCCAAAAAGAAGAAAGACACCCTACATCTCTGACCCCTAAATATCACTTAAGATGACAGCAGAGCCTATGGGAGCAGGTTGCGTTTGTTTCTTCAGCACCTGGCAGTCGTTGGGTCAAAGAACACTTTGAACATGCTTGCCCTGTATACTGATAAAGGGTTCCACTGCTGGACACCTAGCTAACACAGTAATTCACCTATACAGATGATCTCCAGACACATGTTCTAGTTTAAGCCAAGCTGTTATGGTGTAGAAGTTTGCAGAACCAGCTACTCTGGAGGTAGAAAGCAGGGCAATGTAGAAAGACACTATAAGAGGAAGAAGAAATCTCCTAAAATACTCAGCAACTTAGGCACCACATCAGTATCAGGTGAGCAGGAGGAGGTGAGCCCCGGCAGCTCTGGGTACCCTCCAGTCACTTTAATTTGGTCTTGGCCACAATAACCACCGAGCACATTTTATCTCTGTTTATGAGCTTTCCTTGCCACAAGCAAAGCTTAAAAGCTGTAGTTCAAAGAGAAGCATAAAATACATTACTGGGATCTTATTAATCACTTACTGGCTCTGTAGCTTGAAGAAAGTATTTAAATTTCGTGATCTTCTATTTCTTCCCTTATAAAAGACAGAGAAGACGTTTGTAAAGCAGTGGTGAAAACTGTCAACTGTGTGTAAAATGAGTAACACGGTGATAGGTGTGTTGTAAGTAGCTAGAAAGCGGCAGCTATTATTATAATCGCAATTGACTTTTTTTTTTTTTTTTAAGTATCACACTAAGTTATAAAAGTCTTGTTAGAGTCAGCATGTACTGACTCTATTGCAAAGTCTCTACAACATACTAGCAGTAACCATTTCTGGAGACTTCATAAAATAAAAAAATACACTTACTGTTGTCATTAATATGATCTTTAATAAATGGAATAATGCACCATTTTACAGCAAGCCTTTTAAACCTAAAGAACTGCCTTAAAACTTCCTTTGCCAATGTCTCTGTCTCAATACAATCTTTTTATTTAGGTTTCTATATATCAAAGCATTTACTTACACTTATTCATAGAAAACTCTTTAGTGGCTTAATGTCAGCGTTCATAGTGGCATCCATAGATAATACAAAAGGAAAGTGATCCGCTTTATTTCATACTCACACTGCTCCGTCACACAACTTATACAGCATAGCAAGGTCTCAGATGGCTTACACAAAAGCAAAATGACTGAAAGTAATTATTCATAAAGTCACACACGATATTCTATCTGTAAGGTAAGAGCAAACACACCAACAAAAGATACCCGTTAACAAGAAGGAGCGTTCTGAGGAAGTGCTAGTATTGTCAGCCTTTCTTCTCCTAAAAAGCATCCTCAGAAATGAATACTTGGTAGCTTGTGTTTCGCCTGTCCACTCAGAAAAAGCATGGCAGCTACACATCTCCATGTTTCAGCTATAACACCCTAAGAGTTAGTGTATTTTATAGTTTTCTATGTAAATTCATTAAAAAAATTAGCAACAGAAAATTAAGGATGATTCCAGCTTACACAAACACATACAATACAATCTCTATAGAAATAAAGACAAAGCATACAACATTGCTTAAATAAATAACTGTTACCAGAAAGAAAAAAAGAAGCCACAGAAGTAAAGCAACTCAATATTAAATTGAAACCTAATTGCTTTGAATTGTATTTTTTAGTCATTAGTTTTCTTATTCTTATACATCTTTACAAATGTTTCTTTTATATGCTAAGACTGATAACAAGGCAGGGAGCCTGAGACAAGAGACTGATTACAAAAAACTCACTGCAAAGATTTAAATATACAGCAGACCAATTAGAATTTGAGTTTGCTGACTCAAAGAACAACTGTTTGGCTTTGACAATGTGAAAAGCTGGTCACCATAGCTCACCTTCTCAAAGCCACGAAGCTGTCACCAAGGCTAGAGCCGTCAGCTCACTTTTATAAAGTCTTATAATGCTAATTATCCTGTAAGAAAATTCTACCTCAGAATTACCTTTCCTAATCTTGTTATTAAAAAACAAAACAGAATGACACATCTGCCCCATCATGTATATCCACAGAACCAAAAACAGAAAGTGTTTAAGCCAGTGCTTCAACTCCAAGGCTTAAACCTGCTGTAACATGTAGCCAATCAGTTGAGTCATTCCTTTTATTCAGTAATTACAGAACTGGGCAAGTTTTATGATTAATGAAATCAAACATCATGTTGATGTGAATTAAGCCAAATAATATGATGAAACATTACTATGCAACAAATACTTTTAAATATTCAACTACATCTAATTGTTTGTTTGTTTGTACATCTTTCAGTGTACAAACAGATGAAAGGGGCCCTGAGTTTTTAAGTAATACTATGTCTAAAAGTGATTCCAAACCATGAAGATGTTTCTGGAATTTAAAGTACAAATTAAATGGGGGAAAAGCATTTTAAAAAGAAAGAACAGTCAAGTTGTAAATTCAAGTACAGTCAATTTTCTTTTTAAATTCAGTTACAAACTAGATATCCTAATAAAGCAATATAGTTCTAAAGATTCTTTCTGCTCCAGATTTTAATGTGGGCTGCAAATGTGTGTACATTTTACAAGTGAATGTGTATGTTTACAATGCTCATTAGAAACACCACAAACATCAGTAATAACAAAATTGAAAATTTTAAAAAGACTCAATAGATTTATTTGGGGACATAATCTTAATATTAAGTATAGCTTCTCAAAATTTATATGCCATGGGATAAATTTTCAAGGATTTCCTTTCTATGCAAACACCTAGCTTTAATCACTTGAAAGTTAAAATGAAAATTGTTTTAGTCCAGTCTATGCTGCAAAAACAATGATAAGCATTTCAAAAGTGGTCTACAAAAATACAAAAATATCCATGAATACCTGATTTTTATAGGGTCTACTTTTGAAAATTAGTTTTGCATTTAGTGTTTAATACAGTATTTGATAAAAAAAAATGTATAATATTTGTTGTGGCTCAACATATAATACTAATCTTATACTGTAACATAGGTTAGACTTTAATGGAAAAAAAAAGATACACAATTATGTTTGCATGGCTTTTTAGTTATATCTGTACAGATATAAAAATCATAAAACATACTTTAATAGAAAAATGTTAGATAATACAAAAATTAGGTGCTAATTTTCAGGTGGTCTGATGATTAAATCCAATGGTAACGGCTTTATTTTCAATTCTATCAAACTACTATGCTATAAATTAACTGGAGTAATTAATTTGAATATAACATAGAATTTTAGTGCTTTTAAATATAAATAAAGTAATTAAAATAGATTTGAGAAGAAAAAACCCTAAAGGAACTGGAACAATTGTATTGATGAGGTGGTGTTGAGAAGCCTGAAGCTGACTAAAGAGTATTAGAGAGGATGGCCCTCTCTTCTCCCTGCTAGGTGTGAGAAACAGACCTTAAATCAAGAGACACAACAGGTATGAAAAAAAACTTTCCTGACATATGACTGCAAGTCAGATAGTGGAGGGACAGGCACTATAAATCATGAGAGACTTACAGAAAAGCCTTTTTTGATAATAATCTTTGTTGAGTAGCTCAGAAAGTAACTGGCTAGGCTGATATAATCAGTGAGCACAGTTGGGAAGGGATCATGTAAGGTATTGTTTGGATGAAGTTTGCATAGTTCATAATCTAAAAAAAATTTTAAATGCAACTTTATCTTCTGGAAGAAAAAAAAAAACCCAAAAAACTAAATACACCACAACCCACTGCTAGTCAAGGGTGTGAATATTTAAAATTATCATAGCCTAAAAGAGATTCCTAGGGCCAATGAGGGAGTGTTACACACTTCCTAGAATGACTGGTCTAGAACAGTAGAATTAGAATGTATGCAGAATCTTTAAGGAGTTAAGGGTATAAGATAATTATATATTTTTAAAAATCTGTGGTTAGTTATGTAAGAACATATACATGACTGGTACTAAGCTCAACATAGGTTTATAAAATGTGGTATGATATAATATCAAATTCTAAAAGTGACTCCCAATGAAATATTTATGTCCACAAACATGGTAAGAGGAAACCAACGTTTATTGATTTTTTTTTCTATTTTAAATGACTAATTAACAGAGTAAAAATACAAGTGATAGCTGTACCATATCAGGTGTTCCTCTGGGATTCAGAAGTCAAACTTAGAATTATTTTAAAGAAAATCTGTAATTCTCACTGATGTGAGTGCTCGTTATGTTCTCACTCAGAACCAACATACAGTTTCTGGAACAAGTATACACAGGCACAGAAGCCTGCTTTATAAAAAGAGGCTTGACCTTGTATTCTTTCTACAGATTATTTAGTTCTCTGGATTAACAATTGTTCTGACATTGGTAAAGCTGACATTTTAAAGTTGGGAGTCAAAGGATTGAGAAGACTGCAAATTTACATGCAACTCTTTTTTTCCAAGTGGAGGCCCTACTCCCTTTGCTACCTTCACTTTTGTCTTAGCATTTACTTTGCCTTTCATTCTGCAATGTAAAAATACTCGGAGACAGATAAAACAACTTTTAAGACGTAAACTGAATTTTGTATTGAATTAATAATTGTTTTTAAGCACTAATGATTATGGACCCTTATGCTTACCTAACTTAAGATCATTAAGGTACCTGGTTTGGCTTACATACAAACCACACGTCTGCTGGAGTGCAGCATGTCAGGACAGTGCACATCAGTTCATAAAGAATGCAGACTGTGCGTTGTACATAAAAGAGACATGGAGAGACAGATGCAGGGTGAAATACCCAGTGTGTCTGGGTATGAAACTTAGACAAATTTCCTCTTAATTTTTATTTTCTCATTTGTAAAATATGAATATTAATTATAATATGGTTGCTCTGAGGATGAAAAAATAAGTGTATGTAATGCCAGTTTTTAGCATGTCTTCACAAACGTCTATAGTAGCAGAGTTATTTTAAATTATACACTTAAATTATTTAGGATTTTTATTTAAATAATTTTATTCTATACATAATTCAAATCAAGTTATTTCTATTATTTAGTTTGGCATATAACTAGTATTTTAAGATTTACTTTTGTCTTTATAGTTATGTGTATGTGTGTGTTGGGTGGGATGGGGTGTTACGTGCATGTCAGTGGAGGCCCAGAAAGAAAATTGGATTCTGTGGAAGTGGTGAGCTGCCATGTAGCTGCTGGGAACCGAACTTGGGTCCACTGTAAGCGCAGGAAGCACTGTTATTGTGATGCCATCTCTCCAGCCCTGCAACTAATATTTTCTTAAGGGAACTAACATCATATCTGATGTCCTATTATGATGCTTTTAAGATTATATTACTGTCCAGAGAAATCTTTTTCAATTGAATGACTTTTATTCAAATGGCCTAAAATTAACTTTTTGTGTGTGAAATTTTGAGGTAAATTCCATTTCAGCTTCAAGAATCAGATTAAATAAATCTAACTAGTAATTTATTACAGGGATTTCTGCATGCTGTATATTATAGATTTCAAAATTTATTAAAATGACCTATACTTACTACCTTTCCTATTCTTCAAGCAGTTCAAGGAATTATTTGTTTTAAATATATTTGCATGAGATGGGAAACCATAGAGATTTCTTTTATCTGGCATATTAATTTTTAAAGCATTCTATTATTAAACATTAAGGACTTGGAAAATTCACAACTGACTGGCCCTAAAACAAACTGTATCAGAATGTAAGACAATTTTTCTGACGGGAAAAGATCAGTTGGACCTCAAAGGGTCATTTATTCTTAATGTTTCAAGTTGGAGATGAGAGGAATATAATTTATTTTGATTTAAAGTTGTCCTACAACTGAAAAATAAAAATTCTGAAATTCATTTGAAAGCCATTTGGACAAAAGAAGTGAAATTATTTGTTACATAGACAAAGGACAGTAACTAATTAGAAAAAAAAACCAAAAAAACAAAAAAACAACTGTATGCCAGAAGACAAAAACATGTATTAAGACTCTGAACCACAAGAGGGGCCAATGAAACACAAAGGTGAGAAAGGAATCCTGGGCACAAGTGAGATAATCTTAATCCTAAGAAGAGCTCCAGTCAGCTGAATAAATGGTAAATGCTGTGACACCAGAGCACGGCAGACGGCAAGTGAAGGAAGCTCGTGCATGAGTTAAATGAAAGGAAAGAGGATTATAGATGAGAAAACAGTGTTCAGGACATGAGAACCAAATTCAGGAATTTGGAGATTTGCACTTAACTTTTTATCTCCCTGTTAAAATTGAAAACGTAATCAGATAATGGGTATTAAGGATTTTGAGAATCTGAAAAAACATGAGAACAATTTGTCTGCAAACTGATAAAAAGCAATGTTTAGGAAGAATTCCTAAATTTTTGACAGAAAGTGCTTTATTAAAAGACACAGAGACTGTTGTTTCAGAAATCATTAGTGACAAAAGAAGCAACGTCACAGCACACCATCACCAGAAGCATGCTCTACTATAACATACGTAGTGAATGCTGCTCGAAATCAAAGAACACGTGAAACTGGCAAAAAGAGGAACTACAAAACTGGGATTAGTGAAGAAATAAACTTAGGAAAGACAAGAGGGTCAATCAGTCTGCTCAATGGTGGTAAGGCTGGCAGCAAGCCTTCTTCCACAGGGATCTGGCGTGCTGGCTGGCTGAGCTTTCCACAGTGTTTTAGGTCATGGGAGGAGGAATCATTTTTCACATAGGCAATGCTGGGAAACAATGAACCGTACTATAGATTCAAATCAACTATCACTTACTTCTGAAGTTATTATAAATAGAAAATGTAATTTAATTTGTGATGGTCAGAAAATGAAAGTTACTATACTAATCATCTTGCCCAGCTATTTACTTAAAAATTCCATGTAGGTTTAGCTCTATACATTTTCTGATAAAAAATATTTCTTAAATAATGAATACAGACATGAACATACACATAGAAAAATAAAATGGAAAAGGCTAATATTTGCTTTCTTCTGTTTTGTTCTATGCTCTCTTATGAACTTCCAAAATCAGAACCAGATACGCTTGTTAAAATGCCTGGAAGGAAACACTTAGCATTTGGAAGGTTAGAAGACAATGGCATTTCAAAAAAGGTTTTGGTAAGTCCTTTGTGGAGCCCTTTGGACAGCATCTATGCATCTCCGTAAGGAGAAAGCTAGAAAATGTTCATATTATCGAAGAACAGGGGAAAATATTTCAACAATGGAAGAATGTGTGCCCTGCTAGGAAGAGAGCAGATAAGAAAGCTTCTTTGTGGTCTATAGACTATTGCACATTCAAATAAAATACAAGAGAAAAGAATGTCCAACAGATTATGGTTAAAATCACGTTAACATAAAAACTAGCTTGTGCCCAGAAATAAAACATGGATACTAGACACCATTGCAGTCAAACCTGTCTTAATTTGCTTCTGTTTTAATGACCTTTAGAAAATGGTCCAAACTGATTATCAGTAAATACATTGTTTTTGCTTTTTTCTTAAAAAAATATTTTGAGACCACTTTTGATAAGCACACATATAATGTGGTCATAACAGACAAATATAACTTTAGCGAGACTAAACAAAAGTGCAAAACTTAAAAAACAAAATTGAAAAATATGGAAGCATAAGCTAAAATTTTCTGCATAGCTGAAATCTATTTAAAGCAAGTCCTTGCTGCAAGGGTGGGAAGGGGTGCTGACAGGAGGTTAAAGCAGTTTTTTTTTTTTTTTTAAATGTCTTCTGCATGTTTAAGTGATGCAAAAAAATAATTCACTCCATAAGCTTGAAAACATCTCACAGACAATTCATTCCTATATCTTTAGACACCATGGTTGTGGCAGTGCCTCCCTCTGCGAGGTACACAGCAGTGCTAGACTTAGAATGGACAGCCCTGTCACTGCCGTTGTTGTTGACCTCACAGTCCAGAGGCTCAGTGGAGATGACCCAGGTGGATGGGCGCCACCGCTTAAGAGAGTATGGAGTTTTCACACGTCTCTTGATCTTTTCGCCTGATCCTGATTTGCCATCTTGTGTTGACTCACCTACTGGAAACAAAAATACAGGAAATGAGCTGTGCAAAAGGAAAATATTTAAAAGTAAAGGAGTTTGTTGGGTATATAATGCAGTTGATGGGAGTGCTTGCCTAGAATGCAAAGAGCTCCATCCCAGCACCCTAGAAGTAGAAGCAGGAAAATCAGAGGCTCAAGATCCTCCTCCACCACACAACTACTCCACAAGGCCTGCCTGAGCTATATAAGACCCTATCACCAAAACCACACAAAACTAAGCTGGATGGGAAAATAAAGGGCTGAATTTCACAAACAGGTCAAATCAGCACAGAACCCAAGGAAGGACAATTCTTGAAGTACGTGATCATGTTAGGCGATGTGTTTCTAGGCAAAATTCAACCAACTCAGTTTTGAGTCTTATCTAAAAACTAATTAAAACTCACAAGAACTAAGAAAATTCAAAATTCTTAATTGTACTCTCAAATTCTTTTGCTGTGGTGTAGACTCCATTTGACTTAATACTGACAGCTGGGCTAGCTATGGATGGGTGATGTACTCCTGTAATCCAAGTTCCTAGGAATATTAAACTCAAATCTAGCCTTTGGCCACAATGAGTTACAGAATGAATCTTTGTCTCAAAAGGACAAAGCAAAACAAAAAAGTCCAAAGTAGACCAAATCAAAAGGCCTCTAACGTAATAATTTTGGAGGGAAGACCATTTCCATTAATTTTGTTTTCATACTTGACAAGATGCTTTATGGATACAGAGCACGAAGGGAATGTCAACTAGCTTGTGATATAAACCACTTAAGCAAAGGGCCAGGTTTTCTTTGTGGTTCTGGAGACCAAAACCTGGGCTTGTGTTTTACAGGCAGATGTTCTACCTATGAGCTACACCTCCAGACAAGGGGTAGATATTTGCTATTCTGAGACCTTTTTCAGCCTATTCCCTAGTTTAAGAAAGCATAAAACACATAAAAGAAGTCCTTAACTTCTATGATTTACTAAGATCTGGGTGTGTTGGCACACTCCTAATCTCAGCACTTTGTGAGTTTAAGACTAGTCGATCTACATAGCAAGTTCTAGGCCAGCCAGGGCTTACATAAGACCCCTTATCTCAAACACATACATACATACACACAAACAAACACACACACACACACACACACCCAAAGACTTACTAAAGTTAAAAACTAAATTTAGATTTAATGTTAACATGCATAGCAAATATTTCAAAAGTTAACACAGTGTGATGTCACTGCTTGTGCCCTGACACTACTGAACACTGATTTAATTTCATCTGTCACAGCAAATATATGAACCACACATAGAGAAGCCAGCAAGCAAAACACAGATTACATTGGTAATTCTTCTGCCTGTGACACTAGCTTTTTAAATTGTCACTGATCAAAAAGAAAAGGGGGAATAATCTAATTACTTCCAAGGTCCAGTCACTTTGTCTCTGGAAGTAATAAAAGTAAAGAATCACTAGTTGAAAATGCAAACATGATTCTATTTTATTTAACTGTCCCAAAGGATACTGCACAACCCCTCCACTTACTCTGTATACTGCTGCCATCCAGGATATTTGTGGCTGAAAGATCCAGAGAATTGGGCCTCTGTGCTCTTCTGGGCTTTGATGGCCCAGGATCTGCAGCTGTGCTTGTAACACCTTGTGTAAGGACATCTTGTTCTGAACATGGATTGCTGTTGTTGTTATTGGAATTAGTTCGGCCACCTTCTGATGGCCGTTCCCTCCTGTCTACCAAACGATCCAGAACCCCTTCATCATGGCCAGCCTGTTGTTCTCGTCTCAGTAAAGGTTCATGCTCATCAGGACTGGAATTGATATTCAGCCTGGTATCCTCACCAATAAATTGATTCTGCAGCATTTCTTGGGCCCTATGTGCCACTATATTGGCTGCCTGGCCAGATGGCACTGCCCCATTGGCATACTGGGTTGTGGCAGCATGAGAATTAACATTGTGGCTTCTACCTGCCACACCATTCATAGTTACTGTCACCACATGAGGCTCTGCTGCATTGATTGTATTCATCTTGGCAACTCCAGTTTCCACTTGTTTCAAGTTTGATTTGTGCTTGTTGCCAAATTTTAGCCGGGGTTCTTTTGTTGAATTTTTGGTGTTCAAAGGCAAACTAGTAGGTCTCTTAGGAAGGTTCTGTTGCTTAGGTAGAGGATAGATCTGAGCAGGTGGAACATCAGGAATTAAACATGCTTGCCCATTTGCAGCCTGTGTGAAGTCCTGTTGTCCAGTCACTTCCACTGCAAGCTTTATGAGCGGATAAAGCAAGCTAGAACTGGTACTGCTCAATGGGTCTGGCCCACTGAACTGCTTCAGAGAATGCTCCATGAGATTCTCGTCAGAGCTTTCCTTGAGGTTTTTATCAACTTCTTTTGGGTCTAGCTTATTAGTCTCCAAGTCTTCTTCTGTCAGCTGTAAGCAGACAGGGGTTGGCCCGATTGACTGTGCAACGTTTGTGGCATGCAAATGTGTCTCATCTGGGTATGGCATCTCAGATATAGTGGTCATGCCAGTACTTGGAGTGAGGCCTGTGGTGTTTGTGGTGGTTGTATTTGTGGACAAGCTTGTGACGCTTGTTTCTGGACTAGGGATTCGAGCTTGTGCTTGCTGCCGTTCATAATTAATTGAGTTTCGGTTCTTTTCTCCCATTGTCAATGGTGTGCTGGACATCGAATGCTCAGAGGAAATATTCTTCACAATGCTGTCAGTGTGATGGATGGAGTCTTCGATATATGAGGAAGAGGAATAATCTGGGTAAGGCCCGATTTTTGGCACACGCCTATTATGTGACAGGTTGCTTGAAGAGAGAGAAAAACGTATGACATTCAGAATGGAAACTTACAACAAACTGTCTATTCCAAGAAAACACCACTGATTCCAAAATTCCACTGCTTTTTATTTTACGCTTTACATTATTTTTATTGCACTCATTTATTTAATACATACGGGACATGTGTGGAGGTCTGAGGACTACTTGTGAGAGTTGGTTTTTTTTCCAATGTGTGGGTCTCAGGAATCAAACTCAGATTGTCACGCTTGGTGCAAGAATCTTCACCCACCAAACTGTCTCACTAGTTCTATTTTACTCTGAACTCATATTTAAGAGATTACTTCAAAATCCTGACAATTGTTAACAACTTGGTAAATACAAAATTTATGAGTTTTTTTATGCAGTCTGTAAGATTATGTGAAAGTCTATATGGTTCCAGAATAGAATTTTTATGGGTGCTCATTATTTTGGTTTACAAGAGTTAACTTTGGGGCTGGAAGAATGATTCAGTGGTTAAGTGGCTCAGATACTCTTTGACTTCCAGCCCCCACATGACAGCTCACAAATGCTTATAATTCCAGTCCTGGAGATCCAATGCCACCTCTGGCCTTGGCAGAACAAAAACAAAATGTAAAAATATATATACAAAAGAGTTAATTAAAAAAAAACTCAGTTTAATCCCAGCACTTGGGAGGCAGAGGCAGGTGGATTTCTGAGTTCGAGACCAGCCTGGTCTACAGAGTGAGTTCCAGGACACTCAGGGCTATACAGAGAAACCCTGTCTCAAAAAACAAAACAAACAAACAAACAAACAAAAAACCTCACTTATAATTTTGTAACATCAACAACGAAAAATACACTTTTAATGAACTGTACAAGTAGATAGTTTTGTAATTAGAGGAACTATGGTATGTATTTATTTTATATTTCTGTAATCCTAGATCCAATAGTATATGCTCGACAAATATGTTATGGACTAGGTTCAAATAGCAGAGTAATAAAAAGAGCATAGAATTTGCTCTTTTTCCAAAACATGCTCTTTAAGAGCACAGACTGACAATGCAGCATACTCCTGGGAAGTCACTATTAGTGTAAGTTGTAGAGCTAGGTCACGAGGTAGAATATGGCACTCAGATAGAGGAACCAATACTCAGGACTGTTCTTTAGTTACTGAGATGCACTCTGGGCATGACAGCTTCGTACTGCCTATAATTACTCTTTCATTTATTAACTATTCTATAATTATTTAAAATCTCATTACAGAAAACATTAGGGATAGCCTTCACTGAGGTGACCAAGGTACTGAAACATTAACAGAATATCACAGAAGAGACTCAGCAGCTATAAGAAAATAGGTTCTATAAAAGAAGCCTGCTGTATTACAGGGAATGACAATTTATAATATCAACAAATAAAAAACACACTTTTAAGAAAGTGTTGTACAACCATGAAAAGGGAAGCTAAGAGATATGACAAGGTTAAGGCTCAATAAAATAAAGCCTACAGTGCAAATACCTATTGAATGAACTATCATTTAAAAAACTTAGGAGAGACTAGAGGTGAGAGGACCCATTTCAAGAGATGAGTCCACAAGAAAAGGGGAGGAAAGCCAAAAAAAAAAGGAGAGACATAGTTTTTTTTTTTCTTATCATTCAAGAAAAATTACCAAGTATTTAAAGTAGAAGCTTCAGCTAACCCTTTAAGACTTTATTTTATGTATATAAATATTTACCTGCAGATACATGTGTGCACTGTGTGCCTGTGTGGTACAGATATTCTAACCTATAGAGGTTAGAACAGGAGATGGACTTTTGGAATCAAGAGTTACAGATGGTTAGGAATCACCATGTGGGTGGTACTGGGACCTAAACCAAGGTTCTCTGCAAGAGCAACAAGGGCTCTTAACCACTGAGCCATCTCTCTAGTCCCTTCAGCTGAATCTTGACAGATGAATAAATGCATAATTTACAGACTATAGGGCAGTAGAAACACAGAAAGATGGAAGCAGAAGACTTTTCTAATACTTGTAAAGTGAGAACACTTCTATTTAGAACAGCAGGTCTCTCCTTGATTTGTGATATGCAAGGTATATAGCTGAAGCCCATTCTATCTATTAGTTGTGTAAACCACACATAATACAAATTATTCTTACAAAGGAGAATAGAAAATAGAAAAAACATTTCAAGAAAAGTATACTTTCATCTACATGTCCCCTGGTAATATTTTCCTGGGTGTCTTTCTGAAACTTTTAAATACTTATTATATAAAGTAATAAAGTTGTTATTTTTAACTCCCAAATACAGAACCAAGAAATACAGGTGATCTATTTACATATGCCAAATAATAGGGATGTTTTGCCTTTTCACCTTTTGAGACAAGGTTTTCATCCACAGCCCAGACTGGCCTGGAATTCAAAATATAGTCTAATCTGGCCTTGAACTTGTACAATCCTCTTGCCTCAGCCTCCCAAGCTGCAAAATGATATACATTAACTAATATGCCTAGTTAATTTCATTAAAAAGCCTTTTTATTTAGGATTCAAAATTATAGTTCTAACAAATGAAATGTCTCCTAAAACAATATTCACAGTGGAGTAGAAAGGCCACTTTTGGATTATGTTAATGTGAACATATTAATAGAATATTTTTTTAGGAAGAGCACTGGATAGGCAGTCTGAAAGTCTTAAGTGTCTAGTGAAACAGCAGGTAGGTCACAGTTTTATTTGCTTAAAAAAAGAGAGGTGACTACTAACAACAACAAAAGATATGCCACATGTAAGTAGAAGTAGTTATAAACTTTTTACAACTATGAAAATATTTTACCTTTAACATTAAAGGCAAGTTACATTAATAAAGACTAATTAATTATTTAATTAATTTTAAAGTTCTTCTCAAGACATTGTTTCTTTGTGTAGCTCTGGCTGTGCTGGAATTTGCTCTGTATACCAGGCTGGCCTTGAACTCAGAGATCCAAGTGCTAATGGTGTATGCCACTACAATCAGGTAATAAAGACTAATTTCTTTTCCTGCATCTTTAGATATAAAAATACATATTCTGTCTTATATTCATAATGAAAAATATTTTCAGAATAAGAACGGAAATACTGAAAGGTTACAGAAATGGCTCAGTGTTTAAGAACATACATTCTTCTTGAAGAGGACCTGAATTCAGTTCAGAGCACCAGAGCTCACAAACTGCCTATCATTCTAGCTCTGGGGGATCCCATCTCACCCTAACTCACCTGCACATCCCTGCTCCACATCCTCATAATTAAAAATAACAAAGATAAATCACTTTTAAAATGGAAATATTGAAAGAAAAATGATAACCTTTCACTCTAATAAGTGTGAGTTATCACACTATTAGGCTGGCTTGCCAGTATTTATTCCTGTCCTTTATTTGGTCGCAGTTGCCAACACCTTCAGATGGATGCCAAGCGCCTCAGGACCTTACCGTTCATTCTGCATAGCAGTCGACATTGGGTTGACCGTTGGGCTCACAGACTTGTTTCTCTCCCAGATCATCATGAGTTCAGCCATTCTCTCCTCGGCACACTGTGCAGTAAGTCGGGCCTCTGCATCCTGATCCCAGCAGTCTTCAATTGTTTCCTTGAGTGACCTCACTGCCTATAGCACAAAATACACATCAGGCAACATGCTGTTTTTAAAAACTGTATTCAGGTTTTTAATTTAAAATATGTCAAAGAAAATCAGGTGTTGTCTGTGTGTGTTTGGTTTGTTGGTTGGTTTGTTTGTTTCAAGACAAGGTTTCTCTGTAACCCTGGCTGTCCTGGAATGCACTTTGAAGACTAGGCTGACATTGAACTCTGAGATCCTCCTGCCTTTGCCTCCTAGTGATGGCATTAAAGATGTGTGCGTGTGCCACCATGCCAGACTCCAAACTAATATTTTAAAAAATATAATAAAATATTCTTCTAAAAGAGTAAAAAATTAGGGATTCCTAAAAGCAAAGGATTAAGTAGATAAAGAAGTTTTAATTTAGCATCTTGAAAAATTATTCAAAGGACCAAGCAACTATGGTAAGTTGAATGTGTTTATTTAAGGCCTGAGATTTACATCACTATTGTTAATTCACAACCCTATTATCAACAGCCACTATTCACACTTCAAAAATAAGTTTTAAGGACCAGCATAAGATAGCTCAGAGGGCAAAGTCACTTGTTGCACAAGCTGAGTGATGTAAATTTGATCACCAGAATTAGAATAAAGACTGAAGGAGAGGGCTAGAGAGATGGCTCAGCAGTTAAGAGCACTGACTGCTTTTCCAGAGTACTCAGGTTCAAATCCCAGCAACTATATGGCAGCTCACAACTCTATAACTCCAGTTCTGACACCCTCATATAAATGCGCTCGTGCACGTGCATACACACACTTACGTGTATACACACACATACACACACACACACACAAAAAGGAAAAAAAAGGAGGAAATCTCTTTAGACTTGTTGTTTCTGGATTTATCTATTTATTTTATGTATCTGAGTGCTCTATTTGCATGTACACCTACATGCCAGAAGGGGCCATCAGATCCCATTATAGATAGTTGTGAGCCACCATGTAGTTGCTGGAAATTGAACTAAGGACCTCTGGAAGAGCAGTCAGTGCTCTTAACCACTGAGCCATCTCTCCAGGCCATTTCTGGATTTTTAAGCTTCAAGGTTTTTAATCTGGGGCTGGACAGATGGGTTCCTGGACAAAGCACAAGTGTGAGGTTATATACTCAGACTCACAAAAGCTGGGTGGGCAAAGCAGCCTCCCTGTAACCCCAGAGCCATTGGAGGTAAAAAACAGGATCTCAGGACAAGGTGGATAGCCAGACTAGCCAGAACGCCCATCCTCAGGTTCAACACAGATCCTGCCTCAATTAGAGTAAATAATAGAAGACACTCAACGTCAAACTCAAGCTTCTACATACATGTAATTACATATTCACACCCATGAATAGCACGTGTGTGTACACACACACACACACACACACAAACAAACAAACAAACAAAGCTTTCATTTACTCTGATATCTATATTTCCTCTACTTAAAAAAAAATACTATAGGTTAAGGATGGCAGATTTAGTACTGCTCGGCCAGTTTGTTTCTTTTCTACTTAGAAGTAACTACTTAGGCCTGAAGCACTGAATCCTCAGACTGCACACACACTTAGCACTAGATCAAATTTTACTAACCCTGAATGTTTATTTATTTATATTTTCAAAACTTCTAGAACAAGGAATTATAGCCGGATGGTGGTGGCACACGGGAGGCAGAGGCAGGCGGATTTCTGAGTTCGAGGCCTGCCTGGTCTACAGAGTGAGTTCCAGGACAGCGAGGGCTACACAGAGAAACCCTGTCTCGAAAAACCAAAAAATAAATAAATAAATAAATAAAAAAGAATGTGAAGAAACAAGAATGTGCTTTTTATAGTAAAATAAAAATTTTAACAGAAAGTGAGGAAATACATACATTAGATTTTTAAGTGAACTCCCTTAAATATGTTCAAAGAACAAAGGAAACAATGGACAAAGAACTAAACATAAGAAAGCAATTTTTAAATAATTTATTTACTTACTTTGTGTGTATGGATGTTTGTCTGAATGTATATGTGTGTGTGGTGCTTACAGACCCAGAAGGTAGCACTAGATAACCTGGGGCTGACACTTTGAAGTTTTGGTCTGATGTGTAGGCTCTGGGAACTGATCCCAGGTCCTCTGCAAGGACAGAACTACTCTCAACTGCTGACCCTTCTCTTCAGCACTCCTCACCCTAAGAAAGTAATTTTTAAAGAATTATTTTTATTCTTTTCTTATTTATGAGTACACTGTAGCTGTCTTCAGACACACCAGAAGAGGGCATCAGATCCCATTACATATGGTTGTGAACCACCATGTGGTTGCTGGAATTTGAACTCAATACCTCGGTAAGAGCTGTCGGCTCTCTTAACCACTGAGCCATCTCTCCAGTATAAAAATAATGCTTGTTAATAAACATTACAGCTATAAAAGATAGATACTGTTTTCAAAGACTTACAATGATACTTTAAAACACAGTAATAAGATTTCAGTATTTATTTGAGTGGTTAAAAAGCAGATATAAGCAGACAGAAGAAAGAACCTTGTGAATTTGAAGATGGAAAACAAAATGATTCAGTTTAAGTCCAAAAGTCAAAAGAATAAGGAGCAAAGATTAGGAGACGTGTGGATGTGGTTCCCAGAACATGAGCATATATACTGAATATTCAGAATAGGGCGTCCAGATGGACAGCAGAAAGGGACAGGAGGAATACTTGAAACCCATGGTTTGAAGCTCCTCAAATTAAACAAAATAAGTGAATCCAAAGACCTAAGAACCTTGATGAACAGTAGGCAGGATAAACCCCATAGCTTCATGATAAGACAACTTACAATTGAAGTGTCATAAACCAAAAATAAACAGAGATACTGACAATGAGAAATTTTAAAAGAGATTCTCCAATAAGATCAACAGCCACTTCTCAGTAGAAACCATGGAAGCCAGATAGGTGTGACATATTTAAAGCATTGAAATAGAAAACAACTGTTAAGAATTACATATCAAATAAAATTACCCTTCAATGAAGAAATTAAGGCAATCCCAGATATAGCAAATCTAGGGAGCTCACTGCTAGTAGATATGGCCTATAAGAAGGTTAAACGGGATTCTCCACCCTAAAATTTAAAAAGTAATTACAAATAATTATAAGAGCTAATAAACTGTATTTTAAAAAGCTCTTCCTTTTTAAGAGAGAATTAACAAACCTTTAGTCATTTTAATAAACTATCTACTTCCCCCCTAACTCTTATATTGTATTGTTACTACAGTGAAACATTTCCCTCTCTGGCTGTATTTTATCAGCTTTAAATGGACTTGTTGGAAGTAAATCAAGTATTACAAATCCCTTACTTAGCAACTTCATCGAAATTAGAAGTAAAGAGTTTCCAGATAAATCTGCATATGCTGCGTATCCCACAATAGTAGGGCTGCACACAGATACTTCAAACAGATCTTCGTTGTGGTGAAATCAAACAATTGAAAGAAGATGAAAAAAAGTTGCAATCTATTTTAACAAAGTTTCAGAGACTTCCTAGACATTTTCCCATGGGGTCAGCAGCTCTGGAGAACTCATCCTCTCATGTGATATCAGGGGCTCTCAAGGAGCTGCCCAAGTTCCTACAGCAGAAACTGCAATTGGAGGCAATCGTGTGTGTATATGAACATAATAAGAAGCTCTTTAATGGTCAGATACTTAAAGATTGCAATCTCATTTGAAACACAAGCTTGTTTTGACATTAATCTATTAACAAAGATGACCAATAAGATAAAGTTCGGTATATTTGATGGAAATATATAGGGACTCTCTAGTCTCTGATACAATAATAATGAAAATATTCTATTCTACTAAGGCAATCTGTAAATGGAATGTGAAAATATACAGTGAAATGATTTAAATTACTGTATTTCTTCATGCTCTTTCTTTAATTACAGTTAAAAAATTAATTTGTACTAAGTATAAAGATGTAATGAATACCTTCAGAAGTACTCATTACTACTTTTTTCTTTTCTTTTTTTTGGTTTTTCGAGACAGGGTTTCTCTGTGTAGTCCTGGCTGTCCTGGAACTCACTCTGTAGACCAGGCTGTCCTCGAACTCAGAAATCCGCCTGCCTCTGCCTCCCAAGTGCTGGGATCAAAGGCGATGCGCCACCACTGCCCGGTTCATTACTACTTTCTTTAAAAAAGAGATCACTGAGGAAATATGAAGCCTCCTAGAAATGTACGTATGATTGCAGAAGCTGAAATAAAAATTTTTAAATTCATTTACTGGGGGAAAATGGCATGTGCTGTGATGTACATGTAGCAGTCAGAGGACAACCTGCCTCAGTCAGTTCTCCATCCATTCTGGATTCCAGGGACTGAAATATGTAATCAAGCTTGGTGGCAAGGACCTTGGACTGATGAAGTATTCTGCCATCCAGGAAATTAAAAAAAATACACTGAAGAAATAACTGCTACAGTCTAACTGAAATAACTGCTTATACAGTATAACTGAGTAACAGTAGTAGGACTCAAAAGATAAAGGCAAACAAGTCCTGATCAACGATGAAAACCAGATGATTGCCAACATACATGAGACTCTGAGGACACCACCACATAGCACAGTGGCACACACTGTTCAGAGGTGAAGGTGGGGATTCAAAGTATGCACAGTTACATAGTTAGTATGGGCTCATGTAGCTGTTTCCCAGAAACCCCTACCCCCCCCCCCCAAAAAAAAGATGTTAAATACAAGAAAGAAATTCAAACTTGAGTATCAGGTGGTTCAATATTAGTTTAGTGAAAATTCAAGGTCAAAGAAATATAAGGAAAGACATAATTTTAAAAGAAATACTGGAGAAATTCTGATTGAGGAAAGTCCTGAATTTTCAAACTGAAAAAAATCTATTCAGTACCCAGGAAAAAAATGTGTGAAAAGACCCATGCTAACATACATCCAAGTGAAATTTCAAAACTGCTATGGCAAAGTAAGTCTTAACAGCTTTCAGACAAACAAACAAAAAACTGACTGTGGTGGTATATTCCTGTAACCCCAGGGTTGTGGTTTGAATGAGAATAGCCTCCATGGGCTCCTATACTCCAATGCCAGATCCTCATGTGCCCTTGATGGAGGAGGTGTGTTGTCACTGAGGGCTTCATACTTCGAGGTTTCAAAAGCACACGACAGGCTCAGTCTCACTGTCTCTGATAGCTGACTATTGATTAGCATTAGCTTTCAGCTAATGCTCCAGCCCCGTCCTGCCTGCATGCCACTACCATCATCCTGTCATGATGATCATGGACTAACACTTTGTAACTTAAGCAAACCTCCAATTAAATGTCTTATAAGTTGCCTTGATCATAGTGTCTCTTTACCTCTAAAATAGTAACTAAGTCAGCCAATATGTGAGAGGTAGAAGCAGAAGGATGGGCATTTAAAGTCATCCTCCGCAGCTATGTAGAGTTTGAGGGCAGTCTGAGCTAATTGAGATCTTATCTCAAAGGCAGAGAGAGAGAGAGAGACGGGGGTGGGGGGAAGGGAGGGAAGGAGAGACAGAGACAGACAAAACAGAAAGCAATGGAGGTCTGTGTGAGATAGGCTGGTAGGTAAAAAACACTATTCAGGCAAGCATGACTACCTGAGTTCTGAGTTCAGTCCCTGGAACCCATTTAAAGAAGGATTCAGTGTCATGTATGTATAATCCCAGCACTTGTTCTGTGTGAGATGGGAGATGGAGACAACACTGACTAGAAACTCATGAGCTAGGCAATCAAGCAAACAGTGTGGCAGAAATAAAAGAGGGACCCTGCCTCAACAAGGCAGAAGGCAATAACTGATCACCAAATTGTTCTCTGACCCCCAAATGTGCAACTACTATACTCTCCCCTGCCCCAAAATAGAGTAACATTGGACTACATCCAAATTTTCATTATGAAGACTGGAGGCCAGAGGACATTTTCAGCTCTTTGAAACCGTTACTGTGCTGACTATTAATCATGTATGATACCGAGATAGAATGAAAGAATTATAATGTTTAGCACCTAACACACATGGTAATATAATTACTTAAGTGGAACAAAAGAAAGAATGCTATCTAAAAGTAAGAGGAAGACATAGGATTTAAAAAAATGTTGATTCTGGGTAGAGCCTAAAAAGAACAGGAAATAAAGATGACAAGGAACCAGGGAATCCTGAATGGTGTTTTTAAAAACAAGCTTTCCCAGATGGCAAGAGCCTATATTGATACAGTATGTGTGGTTCCTAAGACACCAGGTTCAATACTTTGTTGCATAGGAAATGTTTACACAAACACAATTCTGATGTTTTCATTTTATTGAACTTCCTAGATGTAGTCGGTTATATACTCACCTCTACACATCACCTAGCCTGTCTCTGACAGTGTTCTACACTGAATTGAAGCACAGGCTGGCCTTGAATATGTGGTTCTTTTGTCTCAGCCCAGTGTGGGGAACAGGTGTGAATCACCAAAGTTGGGCGGTTTCTATTTTTCTTATCTAGTTCTAGTAAGAAGTCCTCATTTTCTTACCAGGCTATTTTCTTTCCAGGCTTCTGGGAACTTGGGTCTCTGCTTTTCTCTCGACACAAGAACCTGCATATCCTCAAATGTGGGATGGTTTCCAACTTCTGTCTGAAAAGCCATCTGGTAATCTGGTACAGATTCACCTGTTTATTTATAGAAAAGGATGAAAGAATTTCTAGTTATCTTAGAGAACAGAACAGCAGAGCTATTTCTAACATCAAATCATATAAATTAGATAGTATATAGGATATCATAGCATAGAAATCATATGTACCTTTCAGGAATATATGCAAATTTCAGAGACATTATTGATTTGATATATTGTGAATATTTAGAAGTCTCAAATTTTATTGATAAATAAAATAGTTTCAATGCTATACAGATATTTTTACTTATTCTTTAGTATTGAGGATCAAACTCAAGGCCTTGCTAAGTACATACTAAGTACTTACTTAGTACTAAGTATGAACATGCTAAGTACACACTTTTAACACAGAGCCCTGGAGAGCTTTTGTTTTGTTTTTTGTTTTTTCAAGACAACATTTCTCCATGTAACCCTGGCTGTCCTAGAACTTACTCTGTAGACCCAGCTAGCTGCAAATTCACACAGATCTGTCTGCCTTCCAATTGCTGGGATTAAAGGTGTGTGCCACTATTGCCTGGCCTGGTGTCTTTCTAAGTAAGTTTTCTACCAGGGAGCTCTATCTCAGGCTAGACAGGTATTTTAAAATGAGTTTGACTGCTATTTAATTTAGGAGAGAAGAATTACAAAGCTTAGTACTTAAAATTATGCCTGAACTCTAATGTCATATTCAAAAATAGTAGAAAAAAAAAATCCCAGGATTTAGTGGACTAATATACAACCAAATTTACGAGGAAAGACTGAATAATCACTATGCCTTATCAGGTTATTGGTTCTCTTCTAGTTTCAGCCAGAATGTATCAAATACCACAATTTTTCCATTTTGTTTTGTTTTTGTATTCCAGGCTGGCCTCATGTTCTTTATGTAGCCAAGGATGGCTCTGAACTAGATCTTCCTGCTGTTATTTCCTAAGGGCTTGTGTTACAGGGATACACCACCACACCAGGTTTATGCAGGGCTGAGGACTAAACTCAAGACTTGCTATATGAATGCTATATGGCACTATACCAAATGAGCTAACTTAGGAATCTAAGTCCTATATAAAAATTTTTTATGACAATGATCATGACATTGTTTAATTTTCCTCTTAACAAGCAATATTTAAATCTAGAATGTTAAAGCATCACTATCAGTATTTGACAAGTGTGTATGTCACCAATAGGCACAATTAGCTGCTTACAATGAAATACTGCTGACTTACAAATGTGCTACAGTGTATTAATAAGCACAGAGAGAGCCATACAGAAGACTTTTTAAGACTGATACATAAAAGTCCAATGGCCTAGAGCAGAGGTTCTCAGCCTTCCTCATGCTGTGGTGACTGCAACTGTAACATTATTTTCATTGCTACTTCATAACTGTAATTGTGCTACTGTTATGAATAAAAAATAGAATGTAAATATTTTTGGAGATACAAGTTTACTGAAGGGGTTGCAACCTACAAGTTGAGAACCACTGGCCTAGAAGACTCTTAGCAAAGAGCACAAGAGAATTACAGTCTTCCTGGCTCCTCACCACCACTCACTCTAATGTACCAAAATAATATGACAGATTAGAAGTGATGGTGGTTAGGGCATTCTGGTTCTAATCTGGCCTTCATCTCTTCCTTGGGAAAGTGTGTTTCAATCTTCCTGTCAGTAAAGTAGCAATGTCTGCTTGCCTTATCTCACCGCTCAGCACTAAAAGGTATAATGACCCAGATGGAAAAAAAACAAAACAAAACAAAAAACCCCATGAAACATGACAACCTTTCGTTTCTATTTGAAAATTCAAAATTCAAAACAATTCTTGCCTTCTATCTGTATTTTTTAACAATTTACAAAAATTAATTGTATATTTTTATAATTTATTCACCAGAGCCCAAGTTATTAGGCTACTACATTGCATTTAAAAACCGGTGACATTTCTGCATCTTTTTAAGATTAAATCGAATCAATATCAACATTCAACTCTAAGACAAAACTAAAAGATTTAAAGATGTTGGCTTATAGCACTTTGTTCCTTGAAACCTATCTCATATTACACAATCAATTCCAATTCAAATTACCTGTAGTTGTACTTGACTAGCCCAGCTGGTCTGCCTCTGATATTATGTTATATATACTTCTCAAAGTTATTTATTAGCTTTTTCCCCCACAAAATGTTAGGTTAGCAGAACTAAAAATTAATAATTCTATCTGTTTTAGTAAGATCATTCAAATTCTAACTTCAAAACTTACTATAAGAAATTAGTGCATGATTTTGTGAAAATGCAAGCTCTGACACTAACAACTAGAAAGAGAGGCTGGGAGATGGCTCAGTCTGCAAATTGCTTGCCATGCAAACACGAGGCCCTGAGTTAGGCTGCAAGCATCTATCTATAAAGCCCACCATTGTGGTATGTACTAGCACTAGGGAGGCAGAGATGGGCAGATTCCTGGGGTTCCACAGTCAGCCAGCTGAGCTGAACCAGCATGCCCCAAGCCACAGAAAGAGACCTTGTTTCAAAAAATGAGGATGGTTTTTGAGGAACGATACCCGAGGTTATACATGCACCCATGCATGTACACAAATAAGCAGGCGCTCATGTATGCACGCATGCACACATACACACACACATTCTCTCTCTCTCTCTCTCTCTCTCTCTCTCTCTCTCTCTCTCACTCACCAAAAAATTCCATTAAATATTCATAGTTCTAAATCTAGTTTTTCTTTCTTTCTTTTTTTTGTTTTTTGTTTTTTGTTTTTTGTTTTTCCGAGACAGGGTTTCTCTGTGTAGCCCAGGCTGTTCTGGAACTCACTCTGTAGACCAGGCTGGCCTCAAACTCAGAAATCCACCTGCCTCTGCCTCCCAAGTGCTGGGATTAAAGGCGTGCGCCACCACTGCCCGGCTCTCATATTCTTTTTCATATAGTTTCTGTCTTCTTTATTTAACAGAAGCTCCTCTTAATCAAATCATAATAATAAATTATTATTAAATCCAGGTGTGGTGATGCACGCCTTTAATCCTAGCATTTGAGAGACAGAGATGAGCTTGAGGCCAGCCTGATCTACAGAGTAAGTTCCAGATCTGCCAGGGCTACACATCATAAAACAAGTCAAAATCCTCATAAAATGTTAAAAATCATTGTGATGGTTTGAATAAGAATGGCCTCCATAAACTCATATATTTAAATGTTTGGTCACCAGGGAGTTGAACTCTTTGATAGGATTAGAAGGGTCAAGAGGTGTGCCTTGTTGGAGGTGTCACTGGGAATGGCATTTGAGGTTTCAAAAGCCCACCCCACATGAATCAAGATGTAGCTCTCAGCTACTTCTCCAGCAACAGACCTGTAATGTCTGCTACCATGCTCCCTGCCATGATGATAATGGACTTAAGCCTCTGAAACTGTGAGTGCCCAATTAAATGTTTTCTTTTAAAGAATTGCCTTGCATGTATGTATGTTCTAAAACACTGTTCTGCAAACAAGACTTAATTGCCTCCCTACTTACAAAACTGAGGGCTTCTGATCCCTTTGGGGGGGATTAAACCCAAGGCCTTTGCACTTAAGAAGCAGGTACTCTACCACCAAGCCATATTCCAACCACTAATACTGCTGTTTATTATTTTTTAAGAACAAAAACAATAGTCATCTTTTAATTGTAGTACTTTTAAAAAAGACCTTGTCTCAAAAGGCAAAGAACAATCAAGGAAGACATCTGGTGAGAACCTCATGAACACGCACAGCTCTCTGTGAATGGAGTGATGCCATTAAAAGCTGCACTCAGAAGGAAGAGGCATGGAAAGAGCACAAGTTAGGAACTGGCTTGGGCTACACGGAGAGCACTAGTAGGTCAGGGCTATCCAGTGAGACCCTGTATTAAGCAACAAACAAATCATTATAAAATAAAATAAAGGCAAGTTGCTGATTATATTATGCTAATAAAGGAGTAATTCAGACATTCTTCTAAAACTAAAATTATATGTTACAATGTTTAAAAAAAAAACTTAACTGAACAAAAAAAAGTGTGCCAAATTCCAGTTGACAATTACTGCTATTTTCAGAAAAATATCTTTATTAACTCTCTAAAATATTAACCTCTAATTTATTAAATATATACTTTAAAAACATATTAATCTTTTTGTTTTTAATTATATGGATATATATGTGTGTCTGTGTGTAGCTATATGCACGTGAGTGCAGGAGGCCAGTAGGAATGAGGGCTGAGAACTTATTACCAGAATGAAACAACCCAATGAAAACCTGGAGCTACTTACTTACTTTCTTACTTACTTACATGTACATATATGAGTGATCACCCAGAAGAGGCATCAGATCCCATTACAGATGGTTGTGAGCTACCATGTGGTTGCTGGGAACTGAGTTAATGACCTCTGGAAGAGCAGCCAGTGCTCTTACCTGTTGAGCTATTTCTCCAGCTCTCCGGGAGTAATTTTTTAACAAAAAACTTTCTGATCTACTTTGTTCTGTTAATGATATTTCTTTTTTTTTTTTTTTTTGATTTTTTCGAGACAGGGTTTCTCTGTGTAGCCCTGGCTGTCCTGGAACTCACTCTGTAGACCAGGCTGGCCTCGAACTCAGAAATCCGCCTGCCTCTGCCTCCCAAGTGCTGGGATTAAAGGCGTGCGCCACCACCGCCCAGCGTTAATGATATTTCTATTCTGAATATTCCATATTCAGATGGCAATGAACTGAAGGTTTAAAGGAAAAAGGACTATTGTATCCAATTGAGTTGTTGAATATAAGTGAAAAAGAAGGTACAAGTGTATTGCTTCAACACTGATAAATCTAACAGCAGTTCTCACCTGGGAAGAGGTCTGTACACCTCATAAACACCTCCCAGTAGATCAGTCCAAGTGCATACATGTCCACTTGCTTCAGAGCTGACTCACAGTCCCTCAGGTTCACAGCTCCTTCTAGCACTTCTGGTGCCATATAGCGAATTGTGCCAACCTGTTCAATTAAAAGTGGGATTTTAAAGAAAGAGAAAGCAACGTATCTTGAAGAGCAAACATTAGACCAAAGGTCATATATAAGATGTATTCCTATAAATGATACTATTAGACCCTAAGCAGGTCACTGAGCCATCTGTATACTGTACTTTAGCAATCTTTCCCTTCTCAATAAATAAACAATATTAACTGCTTTAGCATATTGAGAAAGACGTTCTATGCCAACTTTTATAGCTCCATGAGGCTGCAGGCTGCTCTCTAATGAACTGCCGAACTCATTGCCCACCTTTGTAGTATAGTCAATAATGTAAAATAAAAAACCATCAAACAAGGTGGGAAAATTGCAAAGCAATATGTACATCATTTAGTATTTTTTAAAACTGCAAATATGTGTGTATATGTATATCTATGTATATGAAAGCAGAGAAAAGGGTCAGAAAGAGTATGTTACATTGTAATCAGAGAGTAGACTGTCCTATCTCAAACATGGTAACCTTATTCTTGATTCAGAAGTCAGTTCCTGGCTGAGTCTGGTAGCACTTGTCTAAAATCTCAGCCTTAAAAGGAGAATGATAAATTCAAGGCCAAATTGGGCTATATAAAAAGAATCTGTCTCAAAAAAAAAAAACACAAAACACCACAAACAAAAAAAACCAACGAAACAAAAAGTAGCCAATCTAATGAAGTTGCCTTTTAAAATAAATAACAGAAAATCAATTCCAAGATACTTCTCCATAATGTCTGTTCAAATGAGATGGAATTTTAAAATGAACTGATAACCTTACATGGGTCTTTATAGCATGTATTTGGTATTTCCTAATTTTCTAACTCACAACAGTCTGTAAGTGACAGTGCATAAAGATAAATGTTGTGAGTGTCATGGTTTCAGGGTATGCCATTGCGATGCTTATAGACTTACCTCACTTATGGCTGCATTATCTTCTTCCCCTGGGCGCACCAGCCTATTTCCAGTTAGCCTCATTGATAAACCAAAGTCACTGATAACACACGTGCCGTCATTCTTTACCAGGACGTTTCTGCTGTTTAAATCTCGATGGGAAATTGCAGGTTTATAATGATCTGTTTGGATAATTTCAAATAATAATTAATGTGTAAGTAGAGCTAGTGGAGATTAAGTTAACATGCAGATAATGGGCGCCACATACATGTAAATAAAAGACAGCGCTGCTTTTACCCATTAGTTGTCTTCTGAAAAAATGGGGCTGGGGAAAAGAAAGCTGGTTCTCAAGGCCCACATCTATAATCCTAGATCTTGGGATGCAGAGGCAGGAGGATCATGAGTTCTGAAATTGACGTAAGTGACACATCAAGACTCAAGCCAAACCAAACCCTACAATTTCGAATTATCATTATTTTCTAATAATTCCTCTTATATATAGTTAGTAAGCACTAAGCATTCAACTGAATCTAATAGTAAATATTATTCTAATTCTAGTACAAGCTTGTTTTTCTCTTCATTTCTTTCTTTTTCTGTTTTGTGTTCATTGTTGTGGTTGGTTGGTTAGTAGGTTGGTTGGCTAGTTTTTTCAGACAGGGTTTCACATAAATCAGGCTGGTCTCTACATAGTTTAACTCCTGATTGTCCTGCCTCTACCTCAAAAGTGGTTTAGTTACAGATGGTGCTACCATGCTTGGCTTTTTCTTCATTTCTAAGGCATATAAGGAGGCAATACCAAAAAGAAAATATTTGTTATAAGTAAAACACAACACAGTTAGTCAGCTTATTTAAAGTATCAACTGGGAAACAATGGCTCAAATTTCTTTTTGTTTTTAATTAAAGATTTGTTTGTCTATTTTATGAGTACACTGTAGCTGTCTTCATAAACACCAGAAGAGGGCATCAGATTCCATCACAGATGGTTGTGAGCCACCATGTGGTTGCTGGGAGTTGAACTCAGGACCTCTGGAAGAGCAGTAAATGCTCACTGAGCCATCTCTCCAGCCCGGCTCCGTTGGAAAGAGGTCAATGTAATTTAAAATAAAATTGACACAGGTCGGTCTCTCCTTGAACCTGAAGTCATATTAGCTTGGCTGGCAATCCTCAGTCTGAGGTAACATGTTCACTGCAGTGCCCGGCTCTTTGTGTAGGTTCTAAGGAGCTGAACTCAGGCTTTCATGCTTGCTCAGGAAGCACTTTACCACTAAATATCCCCTAACCCCTGAGAGGACACTTTTAATATTTTGAAAAATATACTTGGTAATATTTTTGAAGTAATTATGTAAAACTATACATTCAAATATATATGCTATACAAAGTTTTTAGAAGCTAGTGCTATCACTAGTTAATGTTTGAGAAAAATAGCTTTATGTAAAAAAAAAATTCAGCCAGTACTTGATAAAACCTTGCTGAATCATGCAAACCTTGAGAAAGGAATTAGGATGATATTTTAAATTCTGTTTAAAGTCAGCTTCCGAAAGGAATTATAATATTTAAAAGTAAGGAAACATGGTCCAATGGCTAATGTGCTAAAACAACGAAGCAAGAGCATCAAGTTGCTGACACAGGCAATAACAGGTCAATCTTGTACTCAGGAAAAGATGTCAAGTAAATGAACCAATAAATTATTCAGAAGAAATTATTTATATATGAAGCATCAGCTAGAAAAGATGATACATTCTATTACATAATGGAACAAAGATGTAAGAAACGGATACATTAAAGTTCTCCTCACTAAAGAGGTCAGGGAGACACAAGAACAGCGACGAGGGTTACAGTATGACGAGAAAGCACAGAGGCATGGTTTTCACAGCCATGCTAATTTAGGGAGCCTGTGCTAGACTGTGCTTTGAAACAAAGTGAGAGAGCAAGGGATCTAACAGATGCTTTAGACAGCCAGTGAAGAGCACGTGAGAGCTGTGGTAGACTGTAGCTCCAACAGGGACTATAATACAGCTCGAATCCTGGGCCAAGAATGTCATCTACTCTCACTTAATCACGGAACCTAACACTGTCTCAGCAGCAGTTCACTCAGCAAAGACAAAACAAGTGTATTCTTGGTCTCCAGTGGGGAAGTGCAGATTAATATGGGCACGACAGGAACTTCTGGAAGTGGAAGGGAACAATCTTTGTCCCTTTTTTCCCCCCTGCTACCTAGCAAATAGCACAATGGACAATGAAATGGCCATGAAAATGAATGCCACATGTAAAGGACATCAGAGAAAAAACACAGGAGCCTTGAGTCACTCTGCCACACCGGTCCTTGACACTCTCTCTCTAGGCTCTGGTTTTGATTGTTACTGGGGACTGAAGCCAAGCACCTCACACAATCCTCTGTCTAGCTGTTTCCTCTTCCTCCTCCTTTTAGGAGCCAGGTCGCACTATGCCATCAAGAGTGCCTCAGAATCACTAGACATCCCAATTGACCTTCAGTGCACAATCCTGCTTCAGCCTCCTGAGAGTGAGGACTATAATAAGTATGTGCCATCTCACTTGGCCCCCAGAGTTTTTAAAAACAGGTCTCGATATATAGTCCTAGTACACCTGAACCTTGTTATGTAAACTTAGGCTGGCCTCAAACTCAGATCCACTATCTCCTGTTTCTGACTGCTGAGATTAAAGGCATGAGCCACCACGCTTGGCTCTCTTGAGATTCTTATATGAGAAAAAAAATTTCTTTATAAGTAAAGCCACTGTTATTTCCTCCCTGACTCTAGCTAGCAGAGCATTAACTTATAAAAGGGTATTTGAGTATTACAGCTTATGAACTAAAGATCCATGTAATATTAAAACTAATACACTGTTACTTATTCACATAAACAAAACAAATACAAGGAAAATATAGCCTAGCTAAGAGTATTAACCTAAGGTTCACAAATAAATTTCAAGAGGTCTAAAAACCTCTAGGATTTTTTGGTCTGGTTTTATGATAATAGGGATCAAAGGCTTTATATATGCTAAGGAAGCATTCTACCATTGAGGTACACTCCCCCAAATAATTTTTTCTAAAAATAACTATAAACATATTTTTAGAAAAAAAAATCTTCAAATTCTTAATGAAATCCATTTTGCTTTTCTTCCTGTTACAATCAAATACATTTCTTCACGCTGGATCTTTCAATTAGTTAATATTCAAATTTTAACAGTGTAAATTATAAAAATATGATTAAAATTTCATTCATCTTACCTCCTCGTGGTAATTCTGTGTGAAGATAGGCGAGTCCTCTAGTCACAGAATGAGCCAGACGGCAAGAGCTTACCCAATCACTTGTGTGGAGACTCAGATATTTGCACAGAGATCCCTGTATAAAGGAAAAAGGATGTCAAATATTGAAACTAATTTGCTTCAACAAGAAGAAGCAAATTAGGCAACCTTCTGAACAACTTGCCTAGGCTAGGATTCCATGAAGATATAATGATAGTGATAAAGTATTTGTTAAGAGAGTATGCTGGCTAGTTTACGTAACTGACAGGCTACAGTCATCTGAGAAGAGGGAACTTCAATTGAAGAAATGCCACATATGGTCAGGCTATAGGCAAGCTTGTAGGGCATTTCTTAATTAGTGAGTAGAGGTCTTGGGTTCTATTAAAAAAAAAAAAAAGCAGGATACACACATATACACACCAAAACAAACAATAGCAAGAAAGCCAACTACGTTGGCCCCCACCTTTAATCCCAGGCAGAGGCAAACACACCTCTGAATTTGATGCTAACCTGGTATGCACAGTGAGTTCCAGGACAGTAAAAGCTACATACAAAGACCCTATCTGGAAACGGTAACAACATACTCCCCCATCCCCGAAACAAGTAAGCAGGATGGGCAAGCCAGTAAGCAGCACTCCTCCAGTGGCTCTTTCTTGCTCAACTTGCTTTTGGTCACAGTGTTTCCTCACAGTAATATTAATCCTAACTAAGACAGGGGGAAAGAAGGAACTTAACTATCAATTTTTTATGCTTCAAATATTAAAATTATGAATGATTATTTCCTTTTAAACACTTCTTTGAATAGATTAACTTAAAAAACATTTTTTTACCAAATTTTTTTTTTTTTTTTTTTTGGTTTTTCGAGACAGGGTTTCTCTGTGTAGTTCGGGCTGTCCTGGAACTCACTCTATAGACCAGGCTGGCCTCGAACTCAGAAATCCGCCTGCCTCTGCCTCCCAAGTGCTGGGATTAAAGGCGTGCACCACCACCGCCCGGCTTTTTTTTACCAAATTTTACAAACAATATTGTTATGATTTATAAATAGAACACATGGTTTTTGTAAGTCTCTACAGTCAGTCCTCTATACCTGCAGACTTCACATTCTAGAGTACAATAAACTATATCAAAAGTATTTAGAAATGAGGATGTAGTACTTGCTCAGTAAGTTCAGACCTTGGTTTCTTCTTTAATAAAGTCAAGAAAAACAAACAAATAAAATCCCAAAGATTATCTTTTTTTTTTTTTTTTTTTTTTTTTGGTTTTTTCGAGATAGGGTTTCTCTGTGTAGCCCTGGCTGTCCTGGAACTCATTCTGTAGACCAGGCTGGCCTTGAACTCAGAAATCCGCCTGCCTCTGCCTCCCAAGTGCTGGGATTAAAGGCGTGCACCACCACGCCCGGCAAAGATTATCTTTGCATCTGTATATAACATTATTTTTTTGTCGCCGTTCCCTAAATAAACAGTATAACAGTGAATAACTATTAACATGGCATTTTCACTATATAATCAAGAAATGATATGCAAGCATTACATGCAAATGCTACATGAAATTTTATATAAGGGACTTGAACTGCTGTCAGCATGAGTGCGTGAATGCGTGTGTGTGTGTGTGTGTGTGTGTGGTTTGGTAGGTATCCTAGAAGCAACTGCCTGAGGACACTAGGGATGACTGTAGGTATGTACCCGTTCACCTTAAAGTACTCATCCACAAATTACAATAAATTTCTGATGAGTCAAGGAGCTTACACAAGAATGAATGTCAAACAAAGTGATGCTACATCTGATGAAAAAGCTCTGTCAAAAGAAACAGAGAGAAAAAAGGGAAGGAAGAAGGGTAAGTTAAGGAATAGAGGGCATGATGGAGGAATGGAAGGAGGGAAGAAAAGAGGTGAGAGAAGAGAAATGAATGAAGAGAATTATTAGTGTTTTGTTGTTATTTAAGATAGGGTCTTAAAATAACAGCTCAGGCCTGTCGGTGGTGGCACAGGTCTTTAATCCCAGCACTTGGGAGGCAGAGGCAGGCCGATCTCAGAGTTCGGGGCCAGCCTGGTCTACAGAGTGAATCCAGGACAGCCAGGACTACACAGAGAAACCCTGTCTCGAAAAACAAAACAACAAAAACAAAAACAACAAAAAAACACAGCTCAGGCTGGTCTTAACTTACAATCCCCCTGCCTTAGCTTTTTTCAGGGTGCTAGGATTACAGGTATGTGCCATGGTACTGGCTGAGTGATGTTTGATTCAAATTCGGGCATAAGATTCTTATTTCATTGCAGAACATTAATAACAAGTTTACAAACAAGCAACACTGTAATACATGGTAAAGATCTGATCAAGGGTACAATAAATGGCAGAATCTTTTTATAAGAACTTACATTGGGATAATACTCCATCACAAGCAAATACTCCATGCGCCCGTCTGCAGTGAGCCTCTCATCTCCAACTATAAAGCGAGCGATGTTATCATGCTCCATCAAAGGCACTCTGTAAATGTTTTTTTCGTTTATAAAATTCTGACGATTTGCAAAAGAAAATACTTTTACAGCAACGGGACGCTCATCCAAGGAACCTTTATATACCGCTCCATATCGGCCCCGTCCAATCAGCTGTAAGTTTGTTTTTAAAAAGGCAAGTTATTAATTTATATTAAAATTGAACAATTAAATTTACTAAAATGAAAACAATACAACAACAACAAAACCCCTACAATTCCCCATGATACACAACAGTTTTATTCTGCTTTCAATTCATTTGTTACCAAGAAGCAGCTAGTATCTGTGTCTGGTGTAACTGAGGAAGCTTCTACCTGACTAATCTTCCAATTGATAAGACCTAAAAACTCTGGACAAAATGAAAAGGAAAACCAAGGAAGGCCTATATAGATTGAAAAATAAGCAAAAGCAGTTAAGAGTCTAAGGCACTGAGGCACAAAAGAATGAATGTGTATATGGTGAGCTACCTATTTCTAGGGTTTTCACTTGAAAGCTGACTCAAATCAGCTTTGAGTAGTGGAACTAAAAATGGCACTAAAGGTCTTTTGAACCAGAAGATGGAATCTGTGGCAACTAGACCTTCTAGAGAGTGAGGGAAGATGCCCCCAAAAGAGAAACCAGAACAGGGAATTCAGTGAACACATGAGACAGATTCTAGGCAAATGTACTAACTGAACTGAGAGTTGAGCTTCTGCCCAAGACACATGTTTGTATTATGTGTCTAACCAAGTCAACTACTTACAAAAACAACTAACAAAAATCACCACACAGGGATGGAGAGATACTCAGTGGTTGAGAGCATACTAATCTTCCAGAGGACCTAAGTGTGGGTCCCAGCACCCACTGTAGGTGGCTTACAGCTGCCTGTAACTCCAGTTCCAGGAGACTCAACACTCCTTTCAAGTATCCACAGGCAGCTGCACTCATATGTATATATCCACATGCAGAAACACACACACATACACAAAATATTAAAATTAAGTTAAGCCAGGCAGTGGTGGCGCACACCCTTAATCCCAGCACTTGGGAAGCAGAGGCAGGCGGATTTCTGAGTTCAAGGCCAGCCTGGTCTACAGAGTGAGTTCCAGGACAGCCAGGGCTACACAAAGAAACCCTGTCTGGAAAAAACCAAAAAAATAAAATAAAATCTTTTTTTTTTTTGAAAACCAGCACATATTAGAAATCAGCAAGAGTCTGGGGGTTCACAATATGCTACATACATTATCTATAATAGAATACAAATCTATCTACTCGATGCACAAAGAAATAGCAAAATATAACCAGCTCTCTTTATTTTTGGCTTCAAGGGAATTTTCATTAAAACAGGTTGGTGATTTATTGTTATTTTGTTTGTTAGTTACTTTGTTTTTTGAGAATGGATCTCTGTGTGTAGCCCTGCTCTGTAGACCAGGCTGGTCTCGAACTGACAGAGAGCCCCAGCTTCTGCTTCACAAGTGCTGGGATTAAAGGTGTGTACCACTATCACCTGGCTATCATTTCTTTATATATATTTAATATATCATTATTTTATTCTTTTTTAAAATTTTGTTTGTTTTGTTTTTTAAAGAGAGTCTCAATATGTAGTTCTGGCTATCCTAAAACTCTCTATGTAGACCAAGCTGGCCTCAAACTCAAGAGATCTGTCTGCCTCTGCTTCCTGAGTGTTGGAATCAAAGGCATGTGTCACTATGCCCAGTTTTGTACCATTATTTTTACAAAACAAATAAAGCCCTCTAGAAAAAAAAAAAAGCCTTATCAAAATGCAGATAAGCACATGCCTTTAGTTCCGGCATTTGGAAGGCAGAGGTATGCCTCAAACTCCACTATGGGAAAATATAATTCCTGGGCAAAACTCCATGTTTCAGTTGGTAATTCTCTCGGTGTTGTAAACTATACATCATTTTAGACACACTTAGACCTTCTCCTTCTCCACTTTTTTAAAGGCAGGGTCTCATTATGTTGCCCTGGCTAGCCTGGAACTTGATTGCCCTGGAGCCTGAAGAAACCCTTTTTTCTGCTTCCTGAATTACAGGTGTGCACCACCAGGCCCAGAAAGCCTTTCTAAACAGCTCCTGAGATGAATGAGTACTAAGCAGGTACTGATTAGCACAGCCAACACTCTAAGCACAGCCTTACCTCCAGCAGCTTCAGGTTATCCAGGTCAAGAGAGGGCTCTGCAGCTGCTGCCTCCATCATGTTCATACTGTGAAGACCCTGTTTCCGGTCTCCTGGAAGAATAGAACACTGACCAATATGGAGCCTTCTTAAAATGAAAATGCCAACTTCTTAATGTTACAGTTAAGGGGCTGGAGAGACAACTCGGTGGTCAAGAGCACTGGCTTCTCTTCTAGAGAACCCAGGTTCAATTTCCAGCCTCATGTGGCAGCTCACAACTGTCTCAAACTCTAGTTTTATGGGATCTGACATCCTTACATGGACATACATTCAGGAAAAACACCAATGCATGTGAAATAAAAATAAATTACAGTTAAGAAGAGCTGTAGCAGGGGTTAAAACAAAATCACTAAAATAGAAGTTATTTCCTCAATGAAGATAAATAATGAACAGCATGACACCAGAATTCTGTGAGATAATTCCATAATGACTCAGTTTAAAAGTATAAAATTATAATACTGAATTTTCAAGAAAATGTTAGTAGAATTACTAAAATGTATGAGTAAGTGCTGATTTCTTAAACAACCACTGTAATTCTAGCTCTAAGAGATTCAATGCCATCTTTTGGCCTCCAAGGAGCACACACACGACACACATGACACACACATGACACAGACATGACACACACAGACACACTAATAAAAAGAAAGTTTAAAAATTCTTGTAAAAATTGGAAGAAAATGTTTGTTGAAGCTAAAAATGAGAACTACTATAGCAGAGCTGTGTTTGTATACAGATTTTCCGGAGATCTTAAACAATAAACAATGGGGCCGGCAAGCAGTGCAGCTGGTGAAGCTGTATGCCACCAAACATGATGATCTCAGTTTGGTCCCTAGAACCCACACAGTAGAAGAAAAAAAAAGAACTCCTGCAAGTTATCCTCTGACTTCCATACATGTATTATCAACCTCCCTTTACACAGTAAATAAGCAAATAAATAAATGTAAAAAAAATTTAAAGAAAATAAATTCTGATTAAATGGCTTGTCTACCAAACAATGAGACCAAAAGTAGTATTGATTTTTACCTGTCAACATTCTGTATCCAAAACATAAGGCGACTATCAAAACAGCTAATACAGAAACCGATGCCAAAGCAATGATGATTGTTTCATCTCGATTAAATGAATGAGGTGGACCTAAAAGGAAAAAGAAAAGTATTTTATTTAATAACAACAAACTAGCTTTTAGGAAACTTGTATTAATATATAATCAAATCAGTAATAATCTTGCATAAAAATTAGAGAAAAAATTAATTGATTTGAGATAGTTATAAATGTCATGATTTGGTCACATAGATTATCTTATATAAACTTAAAATACTTGTCAAGTATGGTCCTAATTTTTTTTTTTTTTTTTTTTTTTTTTTTATTTTTTTTTTTTTGGTTTTTCGAGACAGGGTTTCTCTGTGTAGCCCGGGCTGTCCTGGAACTCACTCTGTAGACCAGGCTGGCCTCGAACTCAGAAATCCGCCTGCCTCTGCCTCCCAAGTGCTGGGATTAAAGGCGTGCGCCACCACCGCCCGGCGGTCCTAATTATTAAAATATCAGCCAGGGGCTGGAAAGATGGCTCACTGATTAGGAGGGTATATTGCTCTTTCAGAAGACCCAAGTCCTGTTCCCAGCATCCACAGTTCACAACCACCAGAAACTCCAGCTCCATATGATCTGACATCTCTCTCTGTGACATACACATACATATGCCACATACCCGTAGTAACTTGAATGAGAATGGTCCTCATAGGCTCAAGTATTTCAGTACTTGGTGCTTGATTGGAAGAACTATTTGGGAAGGGTTAGGAGGTGTAGCCTTGTTGGAGGGGGTGTATCCCTGTGGGGAAGCTTTGAGGTATCAAAAGAGTAGAAGCGTTTCCCTAGTCTCTTCCTCTGCCTCATGGTTGTAGCTCACGACGTGAGCTCTCAGCTTCTGCCCCAGCACCATGCCTGCATGCCTGTTGCCCAGCTTCCCACCATGATGGTCGTAAATTCTATCCTCTGAAACTATAAGCCCCAAATAAACTCTGTATTTTAAAAAGTTGCTTTGGTTACTGAGTCTAATCACAGCAATAGAAAAATAACTAAGATAGTAGCAGAGGCTAACCTTAAACTCATGGCAATCCTCTTGCCTCTGCCTCCTAAATGCTAAGACTACAGGTGTACACCACTGAACCCAGCTTCATATTTGGCTTTAAACCATGTATTCAGACGGGCAGTGGTGGCTCACACCTTTAATCCCAGCACTTGGGAGGCAGAGGCAGGTGGATTTCTGAGTTCGAGGCCAGCCTGGTCTACAGAGTGAGTTCCAGGACAGCCAGAGCTACACAAAGAAACCCTGTCTCGAAAAACCAAAAAAAAAAAACTAAAAAAACAAAAAACAAAAAAACCATGTATTCAGTAGGCTTCGACAAGTTGCTTGACTTTTGTATGCCTCATTTCCTCATCTGTAAAAAGTAGTACTGTGTAGCTCACGTGTCTGTTACGAAGCTTGAGGGGAGTCTAAGTACTTAGTAAAGCATAAACGTCTATGCAATCAATGATAATTAAGATCATTAGTATTGATATCATTAATATTAATGAAAAGAACATTTCTTTGTGGGCAGCTAAATCTAAATTGAGCCTAAAGCTCAGTCTCTCCACTTATTAATTTGACCTTGAGAAAATGTCTGCATTCATTAACCCATATTTATTTACTTGTAGAATGGAAACAGATATATCTAGATTATAAGGCTGGTATGAACATGTAAACATTTATGTGACAGCCCCATCTGTCACATAAATTTATGGGTCAGATCTTATCTATAGCTTATCTATACTTATCTGTATCTTATCTATACCAATGCCCTTAGAATGGATGTCCACAAACTAGGATATACCTAGGAGTAGTAGAAGAACAGGGATGCAATAATTCTAGGAAGAGTAGAAACACAGAAAGAGAGAAAACTGGAAGATACACTTGTCACCATCTTTAAATATCTATATAAAAAAACTAGATCCAAGCAGTGTATATTCAAAACAGTAGTCTTTACAAAATACAAACAATTGCTTATCAGTAAACAGTCTAATGTAGAATTTGCTATAGTTTCACCAGTGGCAAGGGCACCAGTGGCAAGGCCACAAGTATACTTATTTAAACACTCTTTACATTCAGTCAAAATAAAATACACTATATTTTGAAATTTTAAACTTACTATTCTGTTTGTTTATTTGTTTCTTGATTTTTTTTTTTTTTAAAGAGGACCTCACTGTGACAAGCTCTCTTTGTAAACTAGGATGACTTTGAATTCAGAAAACCCTGTCTGAGCCTCATGAGGATTAAAGGCGTACACCATCTTGATTGAGAATTTTAATTGTACTCAATTAAAATCAAGCAGACTGTACATTAAAATTTTCTTACTCGTAGTCAAACTAGAATTTTCTATAGCAAATAATAAACCTCAGTGGCAAGTGTTTCCCAGTGAATTATCTCAAATTCTGAACAACTGAATAATAAAATGTCAATACAGTATTTCCATAGAAGAATATGTTGATGCCGTGAAATACTCTTAAATTATAAGACAATTACTAGACAATAGACTTTAACACATTGATAACTGTAGTTTACAATACTTTCAACATACAGTAATTTATAGAGGGAAAGAAAGACTGTATATGGAAACTCATCTTTGGCTAGGGATCTAACTCGGTGGTAGAGTGTTTGCCTAGCATTTGCAAGGCCCTGGATCCTTCTCTAGTACACAGAAAAAGAAAAAAACCAATCAACCAATCAACCCCCACCCTCCTCCAAACCTCAACTTACTACAATAAGATATTTTGTAGTAAGTCAATAACTATTTTTAAAGATTAAAAAGGAGGAAGAAAATAAAAGTGTTGTTAAGGATATAGAGAAACTAAAACCTTACACACCACTGATAGGAATACAAAATAGTATAGATGTAGTAAACAGTTTAGTAGGTTTTCAAAACGTCATTAGAATCTTCATAAAATTTGGTAGTTTGTTCCTAGGCATATACACAAAGAACTGGAACTAGGCATTCAAACAAACACTTCCACAGCATCACTGTGTGCAATAAGTACAAGGAGAAATGCAAACGTTCATACACTTATAAATCAGTAAACACACTGTAACACACCTACAAAGATGATATGCTAAAGGTCCCATATTTTATGATTTCAGTCATATGAAATATTCAGAACAGGTAAATCCATAGAGACAAAAAGCAGATTAGAAGTTGCTAGGCATGGGAAAAGGAGAAGGGAGTTATTTTTTACTAGATAGAGAATTTCCCTTGTGGGGTGATGAAAATGTTTTGGAACTACATAGAAATAATGGTTGCACAATATCCTTAAAGGATTGAATAGTATATTTTTAACCTAGATCACTCTGTTGTAAGATTGTACCTCAATAAAATAACAACTTATTTAAGAATTTGTTGAACTCAAAAAGGAAACATTATTTCAACACATGTATGATTAAATAACTTGTGGTTTTTAAACACTCTATACCTATACACACACACACACACACACACACACACAGTACCTTCAGATTATCTTTTCTTATTCAGACTATCAAACCCTGGACTGGTAAGGCTCAGTAAAGTGACTGCTATCAAGCCTGATGATCTGAGTTCGATCCCCAGGACTCATATGATGGAAAGAACCAATTCCCAAAATATATCGTCTGATCTCTACATATGTACCAAGGCACAGTACCCCATCCCACATCTACATGCGCACGCACGCACGCACACACCAAAAACAAAACAAAACTACTTCAGTACACCTCCCTGTCTATGGGGATATACTACAGGAGGGTTAGTGGATGCCTCTGATAGAAGCAATCCAAGTTGCTTCTAATTTGTGGGTTCCATATTTGTATATACAAGAAACTATAAACTAAAAATACTTGAGAGAAACCCAGAAAATTTCAAAAACAAAACTTTAGTTTGCCATGCACTGGCCACTACAATGGACCCACATGAAGGAAGTGATGTTTCGAATGCCCAGCTGCAGTTCCTGTCATTCCACAAATCTTCAGTCTCTCTCAAGGTCTTACATGTATAATACATAGCTAGAACTATGATGATTTGTTCATACTGCATGTGTACAGACTTTGGTTTTGGTCTTTATTTTCTAAGCAATATGGTAATAAGAACTATTTATATAACATTTAAATTGTATTATCATTATAAGGAATCTAAAGATATTTTTATTAAAAAAATAGAGATAATTTAGATATTTGGAAAGGTATGCATGGACTGTATGTAAATACTGTGCCATTTCATGCTTCAGGGCATCTGCTGGATATACTGAAGAATATACTGGGGTTTTTTCTTAGACCTTTGATAAAGTTTAACTTATAAATTAAGCAGAGGCATAATAAGAAGTCAATGATAAGTAATAACAAAATAACTTGCAAAGACAGAGAGTAATAAAATAATCATTTGGGACCATTACTAAATAAATAAAATGAAATGACAACAGCACCTGTGATACCACAACCATCAACCTGACAACTGAGACGACTATTAAGCACCTACAAGGCAAGGTTCTACTGCTGTGGCAGACACCACAGCTAAGGCAACACTTATGAAAGAAAGCATTTAATTGAGGTCTTGCTTACAGTTTCAGAAGATTAGCCCATCATCATCATGGCAGGAAACAAGCAGACAAAATGCTGGAGTGGTAGCTGAGACCTTTACATTCTGATCCACAGGCAGCCAGAGAGAGAGAGAGACTGGGCCTGGTGTAGGCTCTTAAAACCTCAAAGCCCCAGTGACACCTCCTCCAACAAGGTCACATATCCTAATCTTTCCACTCGTGGGGACCAAGCATTCAAATATATGAGCCTAAGGGAGCCATTCTCACTCAAACTAGCACAGAACACATGCCGTACAAATATGCTAGAATAATAGCTATTATATTTCACATGAAATGGGGTCAAATGGTGTTAGATTGAAGAACATTACTCTGAACTGTGCACACTTAAAAACATAAATTGCTCATTTCTAGATTTTACAATTTAACATTTTTGAGCTAAGGTTGACTGTAAGTAACTAAGACCTCAGAAAGTGAAACCTTTGGTAAAACAGAACCACTCTATTTTATTTTATTTTATAAAAATAAAATTTCAGCTAACCATGAGGACACACATCAGTAATCTAGCATTTGGGAGATGGAAGCAAGACAATCAGGAGTTCAAGAAAATCCTCATCAATACAGTACATTTAAGGCCAGCCTGGGCTACAGAATGAGACCTTTTCTCAGAAAAATGAAGCATAAATAAATAAAGATACTATCTAGGTTCTTCTCAAATTAGAAACAAGAGGCATAGTATTTTGTTTTAAATACCAGTAAATAAGAAGTAGAAATACTGTTCAGTGATTAAAATCACTTGCTGATCTTACAGAGGACTCAGGTTTAGCACCCACATGGCTCACAGCTGTCTATAACTCAGTTCTGGAAAATCAAATGCCCTCTTCTGGCTTCTGAGGGCACCAGGCTTGCATGTGGTACACATACAAACATACAGGCAAAACATTCCTACATAATAATAAATAAATAACTACCAGTAAATAATGTTCAGATTTTATTTTGTTATAGTCAAAACAAAACTAAACCAAAAGGTGGCAGATGAAAGGACAAAAAGAAGAAACACTGAGGTAGCAAGAGTAATGATATTTAAAACAGACGATTAAAGAGACAGAAATAGCAAAGAACAAAAGACCATGGTGAATGCCTGTTTAAAATACTTTCTTCATGTTAGATTTAGCATTCTAAAAGGTACTGGGTATCAATTTCCTTCCAAAATTTAAATTAGGATTCTTTAGTTCTCCCTTCATTGTTACTTTTAACAGGTTTTATTATTTTTATCATTACCATAATTATTATTTATGTTGTCATTATTATTACTATTATGGTTGTTGTACTATGTAGTTCTAACTGTCCTGGAGCTCACTATGTAGACCAGACTGACCTCAGACTCACAGACATCCACCTTCCTCCAGCTTGGGTGCTAGAATTAAAGATGTGTACTACCACACCTGAAAGATTTAAATTTTTAGAGCAGTTTTAGGGTTATAAAAATTATCCATAAAGTTCCAAATTTCTATAAACTTACTCTTTACTTCCTTTGTAACCTTCTTCTGTTAGATCTCCATGAGAGGAAGGCAGTGGTAAATACCTTTAACCCAGGACTTAAGAGATTAAAGCAGTAGGATCAGGGGTTCAAGGCCAGTCTTCCTACATGTGAGTTTAAGGCCAACTGGGGCTACACTGGACTCTGCCTCAAAATCTTTTTAGAAAAAAAATGATGTTTCATTTTCTCTTGTATTCCCAGTCTTTCACAATGCTAAGTAAACTCTGTAATACTGGGCTACAACCCCAGGACCCAGCATGATTTCTTTTCATGATTCATAAGGTTATAAATTATAGGTGCCCCCCAACACTTTATAATGTCTTTTGAAGTATTAAAAACATGTAACCTTTAAGTACAATTTTCTTCTTTTGTAGCCTGATTCTCTGGCATCATATCTAAAAATGTGCTGTCAAAATCAGTCATAAACATTAACTCCACTTGTATATCATACATGTGGACATGCTTAAGAATTCACTATGATGAAACTGGAGATATAGGTAAGTAAGAGAGTATGGGAGATGGTGACTATGCATACCCACTAAAATAGAAAGTATTATTTTTTATTTTATTTTATTTTATTTTAGTTTAGTTTAGTTTAGTTTAGTTTAGTTTTAGTTTTTAGTTTTTCGAGACAGGGTTTCTCTGTGTAGCCCTGGGCTGTCCTGGAACTCACTCTGTAGACCAGGCTGGCCTCGAACTCAGAAATCCGCCTGCCTCTGCCTCCCAAGTGCTGGGATCAAAGGCGTGTGCCACCACCGCCTGGAGAAAATATTTTATTTTCAAGACACACCAACATCTCTAGGAACAGAGAGTAGCTCAGTATAGCAAGTGTATAATATATGAGAGGTAGCACTACCTAGGAGGTTGGGGGAATTCCCTTCCGTTAGTGGTAGTTCTAAACATTACATATTTTTTTCCACAGAGTAAAGGGTATTTAAATATATAACTTAAAATGGAAAAATAGGAGCTTTAATTCATTAACTCAAAATAGAGAGGATGAAAAAGAGTATTAAGGGACTTTTAAACATGTTAAAAACCATACATATGGTATTTAAATGTCTCAAATTAGGAACACTCCAGGTTATGTCATATAGTCTAAAAACTGGACGTCACTGAAAACCTGCCAGGAAAAATATTGCAATATGTGTAATCGTATGTGTGTAATATAAAAAAAAAAAAAAACTTTTGACTGGAAAACTCATTTTTATTTCTTTTTTTTTTTTTTTTTTTTCTTTTTTTTTTTTTGGTTTTTCGAGACAGGGTTTCTCTGTATAGCCCTGGCTGTCCTGGAACTCACTTGGTAGACCAGGCTGGCCTCGAACTCAGAAATCCACCTGCCTCTGCCTCCCAAGTGCTGGGATTAAAGGCGTGCGCCACCACCGCCCGGCTCATTTTTATTTCTTTAAAGTAATTCTTTTCAAAAAGATTTTTGTTTTATTTTTAATTATGTGTATGTATGCATGCCTGTGAGTGGGTATGTGCATGTGAGTGCAGGTATTCCCAGAGGCCAGGAAAGAGAGGAAGAGAGAGAGAAGGAGAACACAGGCAAACACATGTCCATATAGGCTCTTAAATCATCTCTCCAGTCATTAAAATAATTCTTTTTATGTCATGTGTTATATATACCATACTTGAAATTTCTTATTCCTTTGCCCTAATATACCTCTTTTTCCTTTCTTTTAGTTTCCTCAGTTAAACATTCAGCCAAATATAAACAATGCTAAGTGTGCCTATGTGTAATGGCCGGGCTTTCACAGGCAAATTCTTCCTGAGTACAGAACAGACAGGGACCCGTGGTCGGCCTCACTGGAGCCTGGATGTTTCTGTTTACACATCCTGGAGCCAGGCGGGGGCTACTACTGGAGGCAGGCTGTCTGCTTCCTTACTACACTCAGCTTTTGTGTGGGATTGTGTCAAAGAAAGAACAACATTGTTACATGTGCAGCAACCAGCAGGGAGAGGTTTAAATAAAACACAGCAGTGGTTATATCCTCTGCTTAATCTTTAACCACTCTGAACAGAGAAGCAAATTAGGCCTTAGATTTTTTTTCTTCAAGGAATGTAGTTTTCATAAAAGTAAAGTAGTATAATTTAAACATCAAAGCAATTAATGTAAGAAGAGTTTAATGAACTTCTAAGACAATAATTAAGACTGCTAAAATATTTCCATGGTATATCACATAGCTTATTATTTTCAACAGATTTTTATATGGAATGAATAATGTTGACATAACTAATGCTTGGAATAGTACATATACAGTAACCACAATCAGATTAATGTTTATGTTTAGTATTTTTTAAAAATTGAGTAGGGGAAGACTACATTTCTTTTTACTTTTCAACAAAATTTTAACACTGAATCTTAATTTAAGGTCAATTTAATCTAACTTATCTGGTTAAACATCCTGACTTAGCTCTTAAGATTACACAAAACAAAAATAACAATAAGCAAAGACAAGCCATGGCATGTTGTCAAGACATTTTATGTTTGATTTACAGAAGAACATCAGAAAAATGAAAACACACACACACACAAAGAGAATAAAGTTAAAACAAAAGAGAAAAGGGTCATAAGGAAGTAGCAAAACAAAAACAGAAAAACATCTAATATTTGTCCTCTTTAACTTTTAGCTTCCTTATTTGTAGTTTAAAATGTTTAAAAAATGTATTTTGTGTCAGAGTGTATGCCTGACTGTATGACTGTGCACCAACTTCACACAGGAGTCCACAGAGGTCAGAAGAGGGTGTTAGATCTTCTGGAACTAGAGTTATAGGTGGTTGTGAGCCACCATATGGGTGCTGGGAACCGAACCCTGATCTGAAGAGCAATTATATTTCTGGTGCTCTCAATTGATGAACCATCTCTCCTTTTACTGCCCCTCTCCTTTTTTCCCCAACACAGGGTTTCTCTATGCAGCTTTGGCTGTCCTGGATCTCACTGTGTAGACCAAAGTGGCCTTGAACTTACAGAAATCCACCTGTTGTCTTTTACTTTTTAAAATTATCTTATTTCTTGCTTTTCAGTTACTCAGTTACAATCCTCCCGCCTCACCTTTTTAACTTTTCTTTAAAATCTGAAATGTTGCTGGGGAGATGGCTCAGCAGTTAACAGCACCAAAAGATCTTCCAAAGGTCATGAGTTCAATTCCCAGCACACAATCAAATCAATGGGCTGGAGAGATGGCTCAGCAGTTAAGAGCACCAACTGCTCCTTCCAGAGGTCCTGAGTTCAATTCCCAGCAACCATATGGTGGTTCATAACCATCTGTAATGGGATTTGATGCCTCTTCTGGTGTATTTGAAGACAGCTACAGTGTACTCATATAAATGAAATAAATAAGTCTTTAAAATCTGAAATGAAGATAAAGAAAGTCTTGCCTTGCTTGTTCTTTGACTATTTGTGTTTATTGTCTTGCTTGTTTCTTGACTATTTGCATCTATTGTATTGCTAGCCCCTCAACCTAGACCTGACCTTAATACTTACATATAATTAAAATGGTATAAAAGCAAAAAGGAGGAGGGGAGACTGGATAGGGGGGTTCTGGGAAGGGAAAATGGGGAAAGGGGATGACATAAGAAATGTAAATAAATTAAATACCCAATTAAAAAAAACAACTAAGTAACAGGAACATAAATTTATGATTTCATTTATATGGATGAGGTTCTAGAGTCGTCAGACTCATAAGATTACAAAGTGTGAGTACAATCACCAAGGATTGGGAGGAACCAAGTAATGGGGAGTCATTAAATAAGTACAGTTAAATAATTCTGCAAAATCAAAGAGACTTTTGGAGACTATGTGACAGTGTGAACACATTTATAAATGCTAAGCTTTGCATTTTATAATGAGGCCAGAGAGACGGCTCACAGGTTAGAGTTCACAGTTTTCAGAAAAGAACTTATTTTTAAAATATTGATTGTATAAATATAAATATAAATAAAATTGAGTAATACAAATTCCTGTTATCATTTCTTAACATTATAATTATCTAGAATGTTAGATCCTGAAATGTTTTACTCAAAATATTTCTTAAATTTATGTCTCTTAATTTTTGAATATACAATACACTTACACAAAAATTTCTAGCTATTCAGTGAAGAGTCTTCTTAACATTTCTAGTTCTCAACAATGCACATATACACACACAAACATATGTATTTTGTGTTTTTTCAGAATTTCCTTATGTGTGTAGGATATAGAAACAAATAGAAATATATGGCCATATCCTCTTCTGAAGTACTTTTTTTTTTTTTTTTTTTGGTTTTTCGAGACAGAGTTTCTCTGTGTAACCCTGGCTGTCCTGGAACTCACTCTGTAGACCAGGCTGGCCTGGAACTCAGAAATCCACCTGCCTCTGCCTCCCAAGTGCTGGGATCAAAGGCGTGCGCCACCACTGCCCGGCAAAGACTTCTGAAGTACTTAATATTCCCTTGAAGCTTATCTTGTATTTAATCTAATATACTTTAAAATCTCTCTAAAACTTCATACAATTTCTTTATACTATTGTGGCAAAGTAAGTTAACCTGATCTCTACTGATGTACATTTGGTTATTTCTGTTTTGCGGTAACAATGCTGCAATGAGTAACTTAGTTTCTTTTTTTTTTCTTTTTCTTTTTTTTTTTTTTTTTTTTTTTTTTTTTGGTTTTTCGAGACAGGGTTTCTCTAGATAGCCCTGGCTGTCCTGGAACTCACTTGGTAGACCAGGCTGGCCTCGAACTCAGAAATCCGCCTGCCTCTGCCTCCCAAGTGCTGGGATCAAAGGCGTGCGCCACCACCGCCCGGCGTTTCTAACCATTTCAATTCACAGCATTTACACTAAAGTGATAGCTAATTTCTGTTGTCAACTATCCTATATCTGGAATTAACTAGAACGCAAGCAGCTGTGCACAGCTGTGAGGGATTTTTCGAGATGGGAAGGTTCACCCTAAATCTGGGCTATACTTCTGGTGCTAGTCCACTTAAAAGGACATAAAACAAGAAAGCTTTTTAAAGCTTTTGGCCTACTTGCCCTCATTGCTACTGACAAGTTCATCTACCCTGTTGCTGAGAAATTACTTTGCTGGGATTAGAACTTACTTCTTTGGGATTCCAATATTGACTGAAGAATTCCTAGCAGCTCTCTAGGAATTCTCTGGGACTCTAGCACCAGGTAGACTTTGCTGAGACATCCAGATCTTGTGGACTGAACAACTACTGAATTCTTTGCTCTTCTGCCAGGAAACATTCATTGAAGGACTACTCAGACCAGAGCCTGTAAAGCATTCTAATAAATCCCCAGACTAATACAACAAAGGACCAATTCTCAGAAATAGAACTCTTGAGTTTGAGATTTATTCTCTGGGTTTTTCTTTTCACTGTGTGGGTTAAAGAAAGAATAATGTGCAATGTATTACAACATTTTCAAAAAATTGTTAATCATGAAGCACATTAATGAATTGGAACCATCACAGAATGAATAATAACAATCATACTCTAGGAAATATCTGTGATGATCTGAATTATTTGTTCCCCAGAACCTATAATCACATGGACTGTGTTCCTATGACATTATTAAATAATTTTAATACTTGAAAGCCATTCCAGTATCATGTCACACAGCTAATCATTTCCCTTTTAATAGCATGAAATAATTTTTAAATGATCAATAAAACTTATTTTAGAAAATATAACTGTTTTAATGTCTTGGGTGCTTAGATTTTCAAATATTTAGGCAGCCGAATTAGCTCAAGCTAGTGTAATATATACTAGGTAGAATGGTTAAGAGGGCTGATTTATTTCCTTACAAGTTACATAAAGAAAAATTGAGAAATTTTTTCAAATATTTGAAGCTGTTTCTTCTGAGAAGGGTACTGACCTAGAATCATACACCACGTGAGGTGAAGTAGGGAGCTGGGAAAATAGGAAGTCCATGACAACATCCTAAGGATGCTTGTATATGTGATTAGAAAGACTTATCACTAGAGTCCAGGTCTAATGGACACACAAATGTTCCTGAAAGAAAGCACCAGCAAAGGAAGGTCAGGAAGCTGAGGGACAGCAGCATGGGGGATGGGGGTTGGGAGCATATGATACTGAGATAATAACTCAGGTGCCCTCCTGGTGCACTAAGGTTGGAGTGCAAAAATCCTGTATCTTCCTGCAAATCCTGCAAAACACCTGTCTTATAGATGACACTAAAGGGTCCATGTAGGAGGAGCTAATGTCGGAGGAGTTAGGAGACAGGAGAGGAGGAGTAAGGAGGAGAAGAGGAAAAGGAAGAGGAGGAGCTAGGAGACAGGAGAGGAAGCGGGGAAGGAGATGGAGACAGATGTTCATGTGTCTGTAGCAGTCAAAGGTAGTTGGTATATCTAGTTTGGGTATTGAGTTACACTTCTGATTGTATGGGTATCTTGTTACTGATCATGGCCAAATATATAAGCCTTTGATTAATCTTTAAGCATTAGAGTCTCATCTTTCTACTGAGCCCATGTGGATGGTGGGATGGCCTGGGCAATGCCCAGCCTTACAGAGACAGCGTGGGAGATTGAGCCATCTCCCATGCTGACATCTCGTGGGTAGCAGGGCTGGTGTTTCTAGTTGGCCATTTCTAGCTGCAGCATGCACCTGGCCTCCAGCAGAGAAACATGGAGGCTGGGCTAGGCAGAGCCGCTGCAGCTTAGATAGTCAGTCAGCCTGAGCCAGAGGCCATTTTAAATAATTAACTCAACGGGTCCACATATCTTTGGGAGAACTTTTCTTTTTCTTGTCTATCAAATATATCAGCAGAGGCCTGTGCTGATTCGCCTACCTTGTAAGTACAGAAAGGTTGTACAGGAAACATTTGTCAGATATAAAGTATAGCAGGGATAATTTTAGAATGTGCTGGCTTCTTGGGTATGGTAGCGTGATTTTATGTGGTCTACTTTCTGTATCCATACATAACTTTCTTGGTGGTCTTGTTCTATGATGAGGCTTTGGAAGTATCTCCTAAGAGCTCTGGCTAAATGTTTTCTCTATTCCAATGGTCTTCGAAGTGTGGTGGGTCACTGGAAGACCATCAAATCAGAAAACTGAGTGGAGTTGGCAGTTTGTTTTTAAATTGCTCCAAAAGATTCAGATTATGTTAATGTTAGAGAACGTCTGTGTCTTGAGTGTGGTTTCTCAACTCCAAACTTCATGATAAGATTTGGTCTCTACAACCAAGCACAGTGCACATGTCTTTAATCCCAGTACTTGGGAAGCAGAAGCAGATAGATCATTTTAAGTTTGAGGCCAGCCTGGTCTACACAGAAAGTCCCAGGCTAGCCAGTGGTGGTAGTTTACGCCCTTAGTCCCAGCAGTCAAGTGGGAAAGGCATAGGGAATTTCAGAGTTCAAGGACAGCCTGGTCTATAGAGGGAGCTCCAGAACAACCAAGTTTAGGCAGTGAAGGAAATGTTCAAAATCAGAAAGTGAAAATGTATTTGAAGAAGAGGGTCATGTTTCAGCCCCAGAAAGCAGCAGAACTTGGAGGCTTTGGTCACATTGTTCTGACTTTAGAGTCAAGGACTGAACAAAGGTTATGCAATATTCCTCCACAACTAAGGAAAGTCACTGAGGCCAGGCGTGTGGCAGAGGTGTCCCTACATGGAGGCCAAGAGAGGCCACCTAGTGAAGCTGTGAAGGTAAAAGCCTGGATTGCTTTGGAGACCTCAAGATGTTGGAGATGCCAGAGCCCTAGGATACCTGCCAAGAAAAGTTAACATAAAACGAAACCAGCCAAGAGGAAGAAATGTTCTGCAGTTAACAAAACTGAAACAAGATCTGAAGAGCATTTTGACATCAGACATGCAGATACAGAGTCTGGAGTTTGCCTGGCTGGTTTTCAGTCTTGTTTTTGGTCCAGTATTTCCTCAGTAGGCTCCCTTTCTTCCCTCTTAGAATGGTAATGTACACCCTGTGCCACTGTACGTTGGAATATGCGATCTGCTTTTCATTTTAGTTTTACAGGGGTAAAACTAAATCTCTTTACTTAAGAGATTGCCCTTAGTCTCTGAAGAGATTTTGAACTTTTAAACAGTGCTAATACTGTGATAACTATGGGGATTTTGAAGTTGAAAACAATGAATTTTGAATTATGATATGGCCACAAACCTATGGGGTCCAGGGAGTGAAATGTGTAGCTGGACTTATTTTTGTGGGTTCTTCTTTCTTCCACCCTTTCAACTGCCTAACAGTAGACAGAAGGGGAAAGGGGGCAGCACCATCGTTAGACTGCTTCCTGCTGAGTAAGGGCATTAAGTTCCTTGGGGCAGGTTTGATCTTTGCCATCAGGATATGTAATTCCTTCTTATTTCTTCTTTGCACACAACTACTTAACAAACTGCAACCAATCAACAACAACCCCCACTAGCATTTATACACCCTCTGAAGAGTCCCTAGAATTCCACACATCACACACTCACAGAAACTGTATGCAGCTGGCAAAATCATTCTAAAGCACAAGGCAAATCATAGTCAGCTGTGGACAATCTGAAGCAGCCCCATATCACACACCTGGGATTAAAACAAAAATACATTCTTATAATATTTCTGTGTTTTTAAAGAAACCAAAATTCTCACTACAAGAATGTCAAGAGATCCCATTATAGATGGTTGTAAACAGCCATTTGGTTGCTGGGATTGAACTCAGCACTTCTAGAAGAACAAACAGACATGTTCTTAATTGCTAAGACATCTCTCCAGTCCCATTCCTAATTAATTCAAAATAATTATTTTTCTAAAATGTGCACATATTTTTTGTTCTTTCTTCTTTTAATAAGTATAAAAATGTGTCTTGTTTTGGCTCTTAAATTAACAAGCAGCCTGAGCCATCCTTATTTCCCATTTTCTTTTTAATGCCCTTAGAGAAACACTAAAAACTGAAGTCATAGACTACTTGTGGCCCCATGCCAGTACTGGCTTTCCGTCTGTAAGCTTTCTTTCTTAGCTTGGTGTGAGATTAAGACATTTGTTGCCAGATGCTAGAAATTATAATTTCTAATCATAACAACACAGAATAAAATTTTAATGTTATTTCCTAAACTTGGGTTTAGATGCAATTCAATCTTGTTTCTCATTGTTTGGCTCAACTTCAAAGTAATGAATAATGTAAGTGAAAAAATAAAAAAAGTTCTACATTTATATCCTGACATTCAAAAAGAACTGCCAAAGTTCAACAGAATGAATTAGGTTTAGTTAATGAATTAATATATATATGAACAGTTTTTTGCATACTTCTCTACTGACTTAATTCTCTTGTTTATATGGTTAGGGAGGCTAATTATAGCAATTTCAGATATCTTATCAAGAAAATGTTCTAATAACAAGTTTCCAAAAAATCTAATAATACATACTTCTTTCAGATTGTGAATTTATAAATACATGAAAAGTTCTTAAAAGTATAAAAGATAAATAAATACTATAGATATAATTCAATACTTAAAAACTGGTTTCTTTTTAAACGTATGTGCATTGTGTGTGTATATGAGTGCAAGTGGCCAGAGTTGGCTCTGGTGATAAGCCACGGAGTTGCACATGGCTATTGTCGACTGGACTCAATTGAAAGCTGGGAAAACTGGTCCTCTGAACAAGATTGCTCTTACACCACTGACATCCTCCAGCCACAGAGTATCCTTACTGAAGATTAAAGCTATGAAAATATACTTCAATAAAAAATTTATCGTTTCTATGTACATGACTTTTGTTTCATGTTTGTTCTGTGTATTTTTTTTTTTTTTTCCTTTTATTTTTCTTTCTGAGACAGGTTTCTTGAGAAGCCTGGTTCTAAAACTTGCGCTATAGAACCATGGCTGCTTCAAACTCTAGACCTGCTGCTAGCATTGCGCTTGTGCTATGGATAAAGGTATGTCCATTACTACCTTCCTGTGTAATTATTAATCTCATTGTTAATTAAAAAAATACCTCCAATTTGGTTATTTTTATCTTCAAAATTTTGCTAATGTCTGTCTATATTTTAAACAGAAAGTCTAGCAGCTAAGTACTTTTAAATTAAGCATACTAGCTAGTTAATGTATTTATTTTAATTTAAGTTACACTTTTGTTTTATTGTTTGTAATCTTTAAAGTTACTTATAATATTTATTTTATTAACAATGAAAATTGAAATTATATATGAGGAAAAGGTTGCTCTTGATAAGAAAACTTGTTTTTGAAGAACCGTATAGTCCAGCTCCCACATATTTAAACCCTATATCCGGGTCAGGAATAGGCATGTGACACACATACATCATACAGGCAAAACTCATTCATAAATAAAAGTATAAATATATAAAATTTTAATTAAATTTGATATTTTGAAAGTATTAAATATGCCGGCAAGTTTCAACTTGATCCCAGCCTTGGAGGCAGATGGCAGAGGCAGGCGGACTCTGATTCGAGCCAGCCTGGTCTACAGAGTGAGTTCCAGGACAGTCCAGGCTACACAGAGAAACCCTGTCTCAAAAAAAAAAAAAAAAAAAAAAGTATTAAATAATATAAAAAAGTAGAATCCTTAGGGATATACAGTTACAGTGAAAATCATCTTAGGAAATGATTATTTTCAAAAAAGAATCTATTCGCTAACCCAGTCCATAACAAAATATAAATGGGTTCAGTGTTTGTATACTGAGTTTGTATACAGAGTTAGAATACCCAGATTTCAATCTTGGCTCTACCACTTGCTAGTTATATAACATCAGGTATGTTACTTTTATATATCTAAGCCTTAGTGTTCTCAGTGTAAACTATGAAGATGGTAGCAACTATTTCATAATGTTTCTGAAAGGGCTAAATTGAAACTTTAGAATATAGGGAGTAATAAGAGAAGAGTATCTATCTGCCACATATCAAATGCTCAAAGACATTGCTCAGCTGCCTCACAGTCCCCATTAAATCACTAAGCGCTTATCTTATAGGTATACTGAACAGGCTGCTCAGTCTAATAACTCTATCCTCCTAGATAAAATAAACAAGTTTAATCACTATTTATCAAATATTCAGTAGCATTCTATTTTAAATTTAAATATTTTAAATTTAATTTTTTAAATTTAATATTTTAAAATTTAATACAAGTATTTTATGATTAAAAACCCCATTAAATAGATATCTACAACTACTGTCTTAAGATCAAGGGGAAATCATGTTAATAATAGGACTGTTAATAAGCAAAGAAAGGACAGTACCTAGGAAAAATGAACAGTTTCAGACTCCAACAACTATGCAAAAGAGAAAGTATGTTCCTTCTTCAGAATAAGATCTCAAAGGGGAGAAAGGAACTTAACTTTTCCTATTTTTTGAACAGAGATAAAAGTCCTTATCGACTAGAATTAGCTGGTAATTGTTGTGGTTTGAATGAAAATGGACCCCATAGGCTCATAGGGAGTTGCACTATTAGGACATGTGGCCTTGTTGGAAAAAGTGTGTGACTGGGGAGCCTTTGACGTCTCAGATGCTCAAGCTGGGATTAGTGTCTTGACTCTCTTCCTGCAGTCTGCTGATCTGCTGATAGAACTCTCAGCCACCTCTCCAGTACATCTATCTGTGTGATCATGCTTCCAACCATGTTAATAATGGAATAAACCCCAAAACTGTAAGCCAGCCCCAATTAAATGTTTTCTTTTATGATAGTTGCCATGATGTCTCTTCACAACAGAAACCATAGCTAAGACAGTAATCTACAATAAGAGTAGACTCGACATTGTAAACAGAATATAACAGTGTTCATATAGCTCTTTTCAATAGTAAGTGCTAGTATTTAATTACTTTAAAAGACACTACATTTATGTTTCAATAAAAGAAACCAGTAGATTTTTTATTCTTTTAAATCTTTTAATAACAGCCCAGAAAAACAGGGATTGATAGCTATAGAGACTTTATTCTTTGTGGTTATCTCATGGTTTCTAAAACCTATGAAATATAATTTTATAAGAATTCTCAAAATCACAGGGTGGAGTGGTCCAGGTCTTTAACCCCAGCACTGGAGAAACAGAGGCAGGTGGATCTCTGTGTTTGAGGTCAGCCTGGATTATGGAGAGACACTGCCTCAAAAATAAAAACCAAAAACAGGAAAAAAGTTCACAAAATCTATAACTTTTTTAAAAATAAAACTAAAAATAAATAAAATAACCTTTCTCCACAGTCCTAACTTTACATCAAATTAATCTCGGAATGACTGTGAAGCTCTGTGGTTCAGTGAAGTGAGACACTCTTTTATGTTCATGACACTGGTGTCCCATGCCTTCACTGGTTATTAATGTACCCACAGTGTCAAGTGAAGTCAGGAGTGCTTTCACTAATGACAGCTTGTTTTCTTATGCTTGGTGAGCCGTATTTTACTGTTGTTGGATCAGTTAAGACTTGCTGCTCTTCCAAAAAGTCTGAGTTCAGATCCCAGGACCCACATCAGGTGGCTCATAATCACCTGAAACCTCTTTTTGTCTCTGGGTGTAACTGCACACATGTAACATACACTCACACAGCTATACACATACACATAAATAAAAGTAAAATATATCTTTGGGGCTATGGAAATGGCTCAACAGATAAGAACACTCTTGGCTCTTCCAGAAGACCAACTTGGTGGATCACAACTATCTGTAACTCTATTTGTAGAGGATACAATAAACCTCTTCTGGCCTCTGAAGACACCAAGCATGCACATGGTGCACATACATATATGAAACCAAAACGCTTACACACAAAACTTTTAAGTGTTTTTATAACAGAAATAAGCTGTTCAGCTAAAAGAATCTTTGAGCAAATGATCAGAATTAACAAAGAACACAAAGTACTTTTTGCTATTACCTAGAAGGTAGCCTTACTGTGTAGGCATGAAGCGTTTTTTACAAATCCTAAACGAGGCAAAAAGTATATGTTTTAAGGATGTTTGTTTGAAAATGTGATCATATAATGGCTTCTAATGAGGGAAAGTTTTCTGGATCCTATTATTACCTTAAAAATTACAACCAAGTGCCTAAAATATTCCGATGCTTCATTTTTTAGGTGGGGAAACAAGAAACTAAAGGTAGTGTTTTATACTTAACAATCACAAATATAAATGCAGGGCCAATAATTTTTGTTGTGATCTACACTTGCTCTTGTAACTATGCAGTCTTTGTCGTTTTAGCAGAATGTAGCAACCAGCTTTCAATAGACATACCTCTCCATTTTATAGCTGGAAAAAACTTAATTTTATTATTTTACTGTATGGGTGTTTTACCTGCATAAATGTCTGTGTACCATGTGTACAAAAGAGGGGCATAAACTTAACCTTTCCAAATATTTTTTAATTTAATTTTTAAATTTTATGTATATGCATATTTTTCTGAATGTACGTCTGTATACAATACATAAAACTAGTGCCTGCAGATGTCAGAAGATAGCATCAGATTGTCTGAGCCGCTATGCGGCTGCTAAGACTGAAAGCTGGGTCGTCTGCATCTTTCCAGTCCCAAAGGGCATTTTAAAAAAAAGAAACAAGTCTGGTATAGTGCTGCACACCTGTAATTGCAAGGCTTAAGAGGTAAAAACAGGAAGATTTCAAGTTTATAGCCAGTCTGGACTACATAGGGAGTTAGAGGTCAGTCTGGACTAAAACAGTGCTCCACGAGGGAAACAGGAAGGTGTGGGGAAACACAGTATCTTTGTAATCTCTCAAATTTTAGTAATGTTATATCAGTAAGATGCAATTATTACACTCCCAGATATTTTTCTTTCTTATTAGTCTAGGTATTTTGCCTGAATGTATGTCTGTGTACCACGTGCATGACTGGTACCCATGGAAGCCAGAAAAGGGCACTAGGTCCTCTGGAACTGGAGCTACAGATAGTTACGAGATACCATGTAGGTACTGGGAATCAAATTTGGATCTTCTGCAAGAATAGGCAGTCTCTTAACCACTGTGCCATCTCTCCAGACCTCCAGAATTCTTGTTTAACACAATATAAATATTTTCAAGATCATTATGTATTTTAATAATATTTATTGATATGTCTATTTATTTTCTTATTAGTTTTTTTTGAAACAGGATCTCATATAACCCAGGGCAGCCATGAATTTACTAAATATCGGGGGTTGGCCTTGAACTTTAAATCTTCCCATCCATGTCTGCAAGTGCTGAGATTACATTTTGCACCACTCTCCCTGATTTTACAAATGTATGCTTCAGTAGTTACATAATATTTTATATGCAATAGACATTTTCCTTATATATTTTCTTATTTTTAGATACTCAGGCTACACAATATTATCAGCAAAGTTTACCAATGAGACAATATTAAACATCCATTTATTTACTTGATCCATGTTAGCCTTTAGCACACTACATTAAATGCCTGTGTATGTACACGGACACACAGAGGTACCTGTGAACATACAGCTGTGCGTGCACTTGTGTGTATGGAAGCCAGATGACAGCTTGGTGTCATTCTTCCTTAGGCACTGTCTACCTTGCTGTCTAAGACAAGGTCTCTCAGGAGGACCTGGGGCTTCCTTATTTAGCTAGGCTGGCTAGACAGTGAGCCTCATTCTCTCCCTGTCTGTCTCCCCAGAGTTGACACTGCAAGCCCACGCCAACATTCCCAGCTGGGACCTGAGGATGGAACATTTTTGCTATTTATTATAGGGCAGTCTATGCATTATAGCAGTTCAAATACCAAATACTGCTTAGTTGAAAAGTTCTTTTAGCACTTAACAAATGTTTTATAGGGCTGAAAAGATGGCTCTGTGGGTAAGAGCACCTAATGCTCTTGCAGAGAACCCAAGTTTGGATCTTGACACCCACAAGAAATGGCTTACCTGTAACTCCACCAATTCCTTTTTCTGCCCTCCCCTGACAACTTCACTCACATGCACATTCTTACATACAAACACATGTATACATATAATATGAAAACAACATAAAATGTTTACTTTTTTGCTCTTGTGTGTTATATATGTGTGCTTGTCTGTGTGCAGGTAGTATGCATGTAGATGTGTGTGCTTGTGGGTGTGGAAGCCTGAGTTCTACATCAGCAGTCTTTCTTTTTCACTTTCTACTTTCTTTTTGAGACAGTCTTTTCATTGAACCTGAAGCTCATTGATTTGGTGAGCTCCAGGGTAGTCCTGTCTCCATACAGACAAGGCTGCCCTCCACCTTAAAGATCTGCCTGTCCCTGTCCCCCTAGTGCTGGGATTAAAGGTGTGTACATCCTGTCAGAGACACCACCACCTCCTGTCAGAGACAGGACCACCTCCTGGCTGAAATAGGATTTTATGTGGGCCAAATTGACCTCAAACTGGCTAAATTCTGATTCTCCATCTTTAACTTCCCTAGTGGTGGAATTACAGGCATCTACCACCATACACACTGTGGTGGTTTGAATAAGAATGGTGCTCCCCGAAGGGCACATATAGGTGTGGCCTTGTTGAAAAAAAAACGTATCACTGGAGATGAGGTTTTTTGAGGTTTCAAAAGCCTACACAAGCCCAGTCTGCCTCTCCTGCTGCTGGTCAATTAGGATGATTAAGATGTAGCTCTCAGCCTCTGCTTCAATGTTATGTTCCCTGACATGATGATAATGGACTAAACCTCTGAAACTGTAAGCAAGCCCCAAATTAAAATTTTCTTTTTTATAAGAACACTAATAGAACAATGACTAAAATACTCACCTTGAATTAGTTTCTCCCATCTTCTCTCCCCTCCCCTTCCTCCTTATTATAATCCCAAGGATTGAACCTAGGGATCTGAGAAAGCTGGGCAAATAATCTATACCACTGAGCTATGCCCCAAATCCCAACTACTAATTTTTCCTTCACAATTAAATTGGAGACATTTTAAAACCATACAAATATCCTGGGTCCTCATTGAAATTGCTCTCAGATTTATGGTCCTCTTTGAGACTTCCTTTCTGACCTATCTGATGGAGGCTGAATGATGACTGACCAATTCCAACACTCTTGTATTTTCCAGTTAGCACTTGACATTTACTCATGAGTTTTATTTCCTTCAAAGGGTTTGTAGTTCATTATTATACTTAGTTATTCTTGAAGTCAAACTTCCCTAATTTTAGCTCATTGAGGGGTTCTATGGAGCTAGCTCCTGCATCTTTCTTTTTGTTTTTTGTTTTTAACCTTTTTATTGATTCTTTGTGTATTTCACATCACGCACCCCGATTCCACTCATCTCCCTGTCCCTTTGTATATGCCTTCAGCCCTTGCAACCTCCCCGCAAAAGAAAAAATATTGTTGTGGAAGCTGCAATAAATCACAGTGTGTCCCAAGTAAGCCCTTTGTCCACACAGATTTTTTTTTTTTGTTGTTTTTTTTTTTTTTTTTTTTTGGTTTTTTGAGACAGGGTTTCTCTGTGTAGCCCTGGCTGTCCTGGAACTCATTCTGTAGACCAGGCTGGCCTCGAAGTCCACACAGATTTACTTGTAAATGTTCTCTACAATGAGCTATTGGTCTGGTGAAAGGTCTCTGGCTTCTGCTACACTATCAATACTGGATCCTCACCAGGACTCCTCTTGGATATCCTGTTGTTGCCATGTGTCATGGAGACTGTAGGACAGGCCCCTTCATGCTCCAGCAGTTCATAGACAGGGTAGATGTTGGGGTGGGCCAACTCAAAGCTGGATCTAGGCCTGGGTGGTAGCTAAGGTTGTCAGCCTGACAGCTATCCCACACTTGCACCACGAGGGCAAGCTTTCCAGCTCTTCCCCAGCTAGTTCACCCAATGCCATAGGCAACAAGGAACCTGACTCCTGCATCTTTAAGGTGAGTCTCCACCACATTTTTTGGTACTGATTACTTTCTAGCATAAAGTATTTTAGTCTTGGGTGTATTTTGCTCTTGTTCTGAAATAAATATTTTCTCAAAGAGCAACAGTTTCTTTTGGCAGAGAACACTATTACAGACTAAGATCTGGGCATAATGCATGCTTATTGCTACTAGAATGCTTCTGCCTTTTTTTTTCTTCTTCTTCTTCTTCTTCTTTTTTTTAAAGAAATAAGAAATGTATGCATGTGGGGTGGGGTGGCGGTTTGAATATGCTTGGCCCATGAGAAGTGACACAATTCAGGGGTGTGGCCTTATTAGATAAAGTGCATCACTGTGGCAGTGGGCTTTGAAGCTCTACCCAGCGTCATGGTGTCTCTTTACAGCAATGAAAATCCTAAGACAGGTAGGGATACAGCTTAGGGTAGAGTGCCTTCTCATTATGCCTGAAGCCCAGAGTTTGAGTTCTACTACTGCAAAGCCAAAAGAAAGCATCAAACAGATTCTTAGGACAAGAACAAAAAGCAACTACATTCTTTGCCAAAATTTTACAAGAAAAGACCCTAGCCTAGTTGCTAATATTGTTCCTTTGAAACCTGTTGAGTTGTACCTCCATAGTCTATATTACTCTCAGCACTACTGTCTTCCAAGCTCCTACTAGTATGGCCATGCTTACAGCATTCAACCACTCTCCTAATCCAAAGTCTCATACATTTCTCCAGAAAGTACCACTTATAGGACTGTCACAGCAATGTGCTACTCCCTGGTACCAGTCTCTACCTTTATTACTTTTCTATCACTGTTAAAAGACACCATGACCAAGGCAGCTTATAAAAGAAAGAGTTCATTGGGAACGGTCATGGTAGGTAGCATGGGGGCAGGTAGGGAGCAGGAGCTGAGAGCTTACATCTGATCTACAAGCACAAGGCAAAGAAAGAAAGCTAACTGGGAATCTGTGGGCTTTTGAAACCTCCAAACCCACTCCCAGTGACGCACTTCCTCCACAAGGTCACACATTCTAATCCTTCTCATACAGTTCCACCAACTGGAGACCAAGCAACAACATATAAGCCTACAGGGCCACCCTCATTCAAGCCACCACAGTATGTATGTTTAAATTTTTAAATTTACATTTAAATGCACATATACATTTTATATGACTACATACACATGCATATAATATGTATAATACATTGTGCATATTTTTAAATTCCCAAGTCTACATCAATAACATATATTCCAAGTTTCAATTACATGGTCTTATCCTCTTTTCAACAGCTACATGTATATCCACTATGAAGGATTTTGTTGTCGATGTTTATTTTGTTTGGTTGGGGGTTTTTGTTTTGTTTTGGTTTGGTTTGTTGTTTGGTTGGTTTTTTTTGTCTTACTTTGGATTTTGATTTTTCATTTGGCCCAAGGCCTCACCATGAAGCTCTGACTAGTCTAAAACTTGCTATGTAAACCAAGCTGGTTTACATAAGTCATAGATTCACCTGCCTCTGCCTCCAAGTGCTAGATTAAAAGCATGTGTTATCATGCTGGCTGTTGTCTCTTTTTTGAGTTAGGATTTCTCTTTATTTTCCACACTAGACTTGAATACATGACCTCAAGTAACCCTCCTTCATTGGCCTCCAGAATGAATGGGGCTTCAGGCACAGGCCAAACTACAGCTATAATTTTTAATCTCCCTCTCCCTCTCTCTCTCTCTCTCTCTCTCTCTCTCTCTCTCATTATTATTATTATTGTTGTTGTTTATTTTGTTTTTCAGACAGGGTCTCACTGTGTAGCCCTGGCTGCTATGTAAACCAGGCTGGCCTCAAACTCACAGAGATCCGCCTGCTTCTACCTCCCAAGTGCCAAAATTAAAGGCATGCGCCATCAAGCCCATTTGATATCACCAAATTCCCTTCCTTAAGTGGGTTTTAGGTTTTTTTGTTTGTTTGCTGAGACATGGTACTTTTATATAGTCCAGACTAGCCAAGAACTTACCAGGTAGCTCAGGCTGTCTTGAATTTACAATCCTACTGCCTCAGCCTCTGGAGTTCTGGGATTATAAGTGCACACCATTATGCCAGACAAAGGGAAAACTGTATCTTGATTCAGACTTAGTTGGTAATAAATATACCAACACTTTGCTGGTCTATTACTTTGGAAAGTTTAGATCAAATTTTACTAACCTTGAATGTTTATTTATTTATATTTTTAAAACTTCTAGAACAAGGAATTATAGCTGGGCGGTGGTGGCACACACCTTTGATCCCAGCACTTGGGAGGCAGAGGCAGGTGGATTTCTGAGTTCGAGGCCAGCCTGGTCTACAGAGTGAGTTCCAGGACAGCCAGGGCTACACAGAGAAACCCTGTCTTGAAACAAACAAACAAAAAAAAAAAAACAAAATTAAAAACAAAAAAACCAAGGAATTATAAAGAAATTACTGTAAATACTTACTGAGTGGTGTTGTATCAGGAGGTGGAAAGTTCTCAGTAAAGTTGACATTACATAAATCTGTACTACAGCAGCAAAAACGGTATGTTCCATTCTGAATTGAGGGTGGGGTGGTAGTTACTACACATTCTTCATAGTGACACTCTTGGGGATCACCAATGTGAGACCAACATCCTATAGATCAATATTAAAATAAGTTAGTAAACAATATAGTAAGTAAAACAACAAATTATGAAATAACTGCAGTCATATAAAACTAAGTAGTATAGTCATAAAGAAACCTGAATGAATGGGCTGGAGACATGGCTCCAGTTAAAAGCTTGAAAAAACAAACAAACAACAACAACAATAAAAAACCCCAGTTAAGAGCACTGACTGCTCCTCTAAATGTCCTGAGTTCAATTCCCAGCAACCACATGGTGGCTCACAACCATCTGTAATGGGATCTGATGCCCTCTTCTGGTGTGTCTGATGACAGCAATAGTGTACTCATCTACATAAGATAAATAAATATTAAAAAAAAAAAAAAAAGAAAGAAACCTGAATGAAAACGGCAAAGGATACCACAGACATTTCACAGAGAAAAGAAACCAATGAAACAATTATGATTAACTGCACCATTATTATAAGAATTATTGAAGAAACAGCAAAGTCTGACTATTTTAGATTTAAATTGTCTTCAACTTTAAAATAATAATGCCATCATAACAAAGACTCAGTGACAGTCACTCATACAATTCTGTAACCAGTGTTTGATGGTAATTTTGGAAAAACAGCAATTTTAATTTAGAGCCTTTACTTTTATGATATATTAATTCTACATTAAAAATCTACTTTAAAAAACAAAATAAAAATAAAAAGTAATCAAACAGGCACAACTTTTTTATATGTTTGAAGTTTTTCATTGTCAGATAATGCATTTCAGTGAAAACCTTACAACAGCATAGTGTTCAAAGCATGTAAGTAAACTGTGATACATATACAAAGTGAAATACAGTGCTGAGGTGTCTTCAGAGAGCATTTACAACAATACAGGGGAAAAGAGGACGGGATTATATATATAACATTATGCTAATTTTAAAAGAAGACTGGTACTCATATTAAAGTACATGGAAAGTGTACCTAAAGGGAACAAATCAATATAAAAATAATATTTTTAAGAGAACTGAGTTGCAGACTTTGGCTTTTCTGAATAATTTTTTTTTGTTATTTTCAAACTTCATTCACAAACACTAAATTGTAAAGAGAAAGATGTTATTAAAACATACTAAAAGGCCAGGTATGGTGGAGCACAACTTTAGTCTCAGCACTTGGGAAGCAAAAGAAGGCAGATTTCTGTGAGTTCCAGGCCAGGCTAGTCTACACAGTAAGACCCTATTTCAGCCAAGCAAGCAAGCTACACTAAAAGGAAACTTTCTTTTATGAATTTGGAGCTTGTGGGTGAATATATAGATATATTTATGTATTTATCTTCTTATTTACTTCCTGGATAAGATTTTAATCTACCTAAATGTCTTTTCTAGATAAGCTCCAGTTTATGAAAACAATGCTGAAGATAGAGCCTGTGAGAGAGAACTTGCCTGTGTGCATGACATTCTTGGTCTGATTCTCAGCACCCAATAGAAAAAAAAAAACACACACAAAGCAATTTTAAGGGGAAAAAAAGTATTACTTGGGGGGCTGGAGAGATGGCTCAGCTGTTAAGAACACTCACTGCTCTTCCAGAGGGCCCTGGTTCAAATCCCAGCACGCTCACAACTGTCTATAACTCCAAGATCTGACTCTCTCACAAAGAGATACATGCAGGCAAAATACCAATACACATAAAATAAAAAGGTAAATAATTTTTTAAAAAAATATTACTTGCCTTGTTTCACAAGATTGATGTCCCCTTTTGATTTCTCCCACAGACCATAACACGTGCTCCCTTTGGAGCATAATATTGTCCCATTTTCATGAGAGATTCGACTCTCACCTATCCAAGGTCTTGTTGATATGGATCTTTAAATGCACACAGCCGTTCTTGATTCTGGGAAGCTGAAAAAAAAAGAACGAACACAATGATAAATTGATGTTTCTTTGATAATACTATTGATTATAATAATCTTTAAGATTTCATTTAATACTATACGAGTATCTAATTTGAGTAAGATCATAAATTTTTTCTGCTAAATCCTTTAAATTTAATTATTGAATAAAATTTTAATTTTACATTTACCCAACAATTTTCTGTTTCAAGATTTATCTTTTTTTTTTTTTTAGGCATCTGTGTGTGTAGGTTTGTGCATATGAGTTTAGGTGCCCACAGAGGATACAGGCATTGGATGTTCCCATAGGGGGAGTTAAGGTGATTGGTGATTATGAGCTGCCTGACATGGTTGCTGTGAACTGAACTTGGGTCCTCTGGAAGAGCGGTACACTTGCTTTTAACTACTGAACCATCTCCTTATCCACATCCTCCAGCAATTCCCTTTTGGACATTAATTTTTATATCCAAGCAATAAGAAATTAAAGAAAATATATTCCCTGACAACAGACTTCTTTTACACATATAATTCCTATCACTCTTTCTACTATTAAATATTTTTGCTGTTCAAAAAAGAAATACAGCCGGGCGGTGGTGGCACACGCCTTTAATCCCAGCACTTGGGAGGCAGAGGCAGGCGGATTTCTGAGTTCGAGGCCAGCCTGGTCTACAGAGTGAGTTCCAGGACAGCCTGGGCTACACAGAGAAACCCTGTCTCAAAAAAACCAAAAAAAAAAAAAAAAGATAAGACCCTATCTCAAAAGAAAAAAAAAAAAAAAAAGAAAAAGGAAAAAAAGAGAAGGAAATATCATGTTTTCAACTAACCTTTAAAACCAACAAAAAGACCAAGCATGGTGTTGCATACCTTTAATCCAATACTTGGGAGGCAAGTAGATCTCTAAATTACAAACCAGCCTGGTCTACATAGCTAGTTCTGGGCCAGCCAGGGCTACATAGAGAGACCCTGCCTTAAAAAATGAACAAATGTGGGCTGGAGAGATAGCTCAGCGGTTAAGAGCACTGACTGCTTTTCCAAAGGTCCTGAGTTCAATTCCCAGCAACCACATGGTGGCTCACAACCATCTATAACAGGATCTGATGTTCTCTTCTGGTTTGTCTGAAAATAGCTACAGTGTACTCATACATAAAATAAATAAATCTTTTTTTAAAAGAAGAAAATGAACAAAGGAAAACAAAAACCCTAAAAGCTCAAGAATTCTGAGCAAAAAGAAAATGATTTTATATTGCTTAAAATAACCAGATGAAAGATTCAATAGCTCCTCAAGAACAACCTAGTTGTTCCTTAGTTTAATGCCAACTGTCTTTCTTTATATATATTATGTGATTTAGCTGATTCCAATAAAGCATCTGCCATGTGACTCATTGATTAACAAACACTAACCAGCACTGTGAAAATACTGTGAAAAAAGAAGTAAAAGTTATCAAAAAGCAACATCTGATCTTTATTTAGTTTTTTAAAATAGACTTTCCTAATATGTTTAAGTAACAAAGATAATTACTAAACATAACCAATACTTCTTATGATCTTCTGAATCAGTTCTTTATCTGAAGTGTATGGAACTGGAATAGCATGATTCAGGAGCACTTATTATTATTAGCAATGCATATTATTTATTAAGTGAATGTTTCTGGACATAACAAAGAAATCTAGAAAAGGAATCAGGCTTGATGACTCTGTCCACCCAGTTTATATAAGTAGACTTGCCACATTTATTGCTATACAAAATACTTTCAAAGTACAAGGTCAAGTAAGCAGAATGTTTACAAGTAGGTATACAGAGTTGCAGTTATCAAAGTTTTGTAATATAATTTATTCTGACAAACCAAACCACAGATAGTAATCAATGAAAAAAATGTGGAATGTGGCTTGATGTATATATTTTTAAAGTACTTTAAAATATTCTAGAAAAATATTTACCAATACCAACTAAAGAGCAATATGGAGAGAGAGAAGAGAGAGAGAGAGAGAAGAGAGAGAGAGAGAGAGCATGCTAGCTAGAAATCAGTGCTACTAGCATGGTGACACAACTGTTCCCTTCAGATAAACATCACATTTTAAGATGAAAGGAATAAGGGTTCTGTTTAAAACTATAGTAGTTGCTCACAAAATGAGAATGCAGACTCCATAGCAGTCCTTCATATCTTTCATGAAAGATCAGTACACTAAAGAAGGAAGTCCGTGTTATCAGAGAGTGCTAAAAGCCAAGAAAGGGAAAATCAATTTGCAACTCAAACAAGAGTTCTAAGGCACCTGGGAACCTGAGAAGGAATGCTATGAGAGTTGAAACTGGAATAAATGAGAAATGGTTGTTTACATGGACAGTATTCTACTCTTAGGGGAGTATAGGGACTGAAGCTCAATACCAGTCTAGCACAGGAAAATGACATATCAACTAAATACAATCCAGTTCCTTCTTGAACACTACAGGCAGTTACACTGAAAAGAATAAGGAGATAAAAACAAACAACAAAACCAGTGACTTAATCCCAGATGTTGAAGTCCTAATGCAACAACACAAGAAACGTGAAAAAAAAAAAAATCAAGGCAACATGATTCCTCCAAAAATTAATAACTCCAAAGCAATGGCTTCTAAGACTTCTCAAACTACTCCACAGAACGAAAATGGAAGGAACACTACCAAACTCTTTTTATTTAAAAACAAAAAGGAAAAAAATAACTGACCAATTTTTCTGCTAAGCATAGATCAAACATTTTCAATAAAATATCTACAAACAGAACTGAAGAACACACCAGAAAAAAAAAATCATTCACCATGATCAAGTTGGCTTCATAGAAGAGAGAAAAGGATGGTTCAGCATACGTAAGTCAATATACGTAACAATCTATGGCCTCAAGCAGAAAAATCCTAATTTCATCTCAACTGATGTAAAAGAGTTTTTTGGTTTTTTTGTTTTGTTTTTTTTTCGAGACAGGGTTTCTCTGTGTAGCCCTGGCTGTCCTGGAACTCACTCTGTAGACCAGGCTGGCCTCGAACTCAGAAATCCGCCTGCCTCTGCCTCCAAGTGCTGGGATTAAAGGCGTGTGCCACCACCGCCCAGTGATGTAAAAGAGTTTTAACAATACCAACATCCCTTCACAAAGGCCCTCAAAAGACTAGAGATACAAAAAATATAACTCGCAAAAGATATATATGACAAACCTATAGCCAACATTAATTATACTAACTAGTAAAAACACAAAAGCATTTCCACTAAAATCAAAACAAGATATGGACTTTTTTCTTTACTTTTTTTTTTAAGCTTGAGAGAAAGAGAAGATAGATAAGAGTGTGTGTGGTGTGTGTGTGTGTGTGTTTTGGCGGTCAGAAAATACTGTGAGATCATGTGGGTCCTGAATTCAAACTCAGGTCATCAAGCTTGGAGGCAAGTACCTATATCTATTAAGCCATCTTGCAGGCCTAAATGACTATCTTCCCTTCCCTCCCTCCCTCCCTCCCTCCCTCCCTCCCTCCCTCCCTCCCTCCCTCCCTTCCTTCCTTCCTTCCTTCCATTTCCTTTCCTGAGACAAGATCTCACTGTGTATTCCTGGCTAGGCTGGAACTCCCTCTATGGTTGGGGATAGGTAACCTTGAACTCCACCTGCTTCTGCTTTCCCAGTGCCGGGATTGAAGGCAAGTGCCATCATACCTAGCTCACTTGTCCATTCTTAATATACTGCTTGATATCTTAGCTAGAGTAGTGAGCCAAGAGAAGGGGCTGGAATACAAATAGAAAATGAAAAGGTCAAAACACCCTTTGCAAATAATATTCTACAGTTCCTAGATATTAGAAACGTTAAACCTCCAAACCATTAGAGAAGTGCAAATTAAAACTACATCTCACTGAAAGGGTATAATTTAAAAAACAAAAGCCCTTCCTTATACTGCTTCTAGGAATGTAAAATCATCTAGTAACTATGGAAGTCAGTATGGATGTTTGTAATATACTTATATCCAACAAATGTAGTGCATGTTATAGGTCAGTTATACAACTACTGAGTATTTATTTATACCAAGAACTCCAAGTCAACACATCACAGAGATATTTGCAGATCAGTATTGTTGAAGCACACTCACAAGAGCTAAATTATAGAACCAACATAGAGAATTTTTTTCAGTCAAGAGGAAAGTTATGTCACTTGTAGGAAAATAGATGAAACTGGATATAATCAAATTAAGTGAATTAAGAGCTGGGCAATGGGGGCACACGCCTTTAATCCCAACACTCAGATGGAAGACGAGACAGATGAATTTCTGAGTTCTAGGGGTCTACAGAGGGAATTCAGAACAATTTGGGCTGTATGAGACCTGTCTCAAAATAATAATAAAAACAATAATTAATTAAAAAAAAAAGAAAGAAAAGAAAAACTTGACCTGGGAGATGGCTCAATGAGTAAAGTGTTGGTCCTGCAAGCACAGGTGTCCTATCTACCCAGAAACCATGTAAATCTGGAAGTAGTACACACCTGTAATCCCAGGGCTCTTTCAACAAGATAGAAAGCAGAGCCTAGCATATACTGTAGCAAATAACAAAGATTTCTGTGGCACATGGCTTTAATTACAGCTTTGGGGAGGCAGAGGCAGGCAGACCTCTCTGATCAAGGTCAGTCTGGGCTACACAGCAAGCTCTAGGCCAATCAAGGCTACAAGTAGAAGGAAGAAGAGGAGGAAGAATTCACTTATAAAACTGTTTAAGGGATGAAATGCATAAAAACAGAACTCCCTGGAGTTTTTGAAAACAGAATTGTTTATTCTGGAAAATTATAAGGCCATTCTATAGTTGAGCATTTCAAAATGATATGTAATTGGTGGATTTATCCCAAGCATGCAAAGCTAGAATCAACCTTCAAATATCTATCTTACCAACTTATAGAAGCTTAAACAACATAAATTTTTTTAAAAATATAAGACACATAATCCTTCCAATTTAAAAAAAAAAAAAAAAAAGGAACAAAAATCTCCAGACAAAATTCAACTCCTACTTATGCCAAATGAGGGGTGATAAATACTGTATGAAAAATAGCTCTGCAGTGGGAGAACTCTCCTCTTCAAAATATCATCCCAACCACACATGACTAAGGAAGAGAAGACCTTTAAACTGTGGTTTCTGACCTTCGATAAACACAGGAAAAGGGCCAGTGAGATGGCTCACTATGCCACCAAGCCTAATGATCTGAGTTTGATCTATGGAATCCACACTGTGGAAGAAAAGAACTAACTCCTGTATATTGTTCTGACTTCTACACATGCATCATGGTATATGTGAACACATTAAGGATATAGGAAAAAATAAAATTGACGTGTTTATAAAAAGATAAAGAGATATAGAATGTTCTATGGGTGTGTGGTGAGGTATGGGGGAAGGGGATGTCTCAGAGGGCCCATGCTGAAGCTTCTCTTCCCCCTGAGGGACCAGTCACACACTGGTATAGTATAGAAAAGAGTTTATTCAGAGAATGGGAGGGGAGTTAAGAAGGTAGTAGAGGCAGAGATAGGCAGAAAGAGAGTAGAGAAGTAGAGGCCAGCCATGAGCACTTGGAGAGAGGGGGAATGGAAGGGGGAAGGGGCGAGGGGACAGAGGCACCAAGAGATCAAGAGAGAAAGAGAGCAAAAGAGTTGTAAGAGAGAGCAAGAGAGAAGAGGAAGGGGCAAGCAGCCCCTTTTATAATGGACCAGGCCTACCTGGCTGTTGCCAGGTAACTGTGGGGGTGGAGTTTAGACAGAACGCTAACAAAAATATTCATAATCTAAATATGCATATATTTATATAATAAATAAGAAGATGGAACGGGGTGTGGGTTTCTGTTCTTTATCATTCTAACTCAGGATTGCAAGTGCTAAGTCTAGTTAATTCTAATTCTCAGCCAAATGAACTTCTATTTCTTGTTCAAAACTAACATATTTTCTTGGTTCTCCATCCTGAAATCACTCTGTGTGTGTGTGTGTGTGTGTGTGTGTGTTGTGTGTGTGTCATGTGTGCGTAAGAGAAAGAGAGATCGAAGTTTGAGGCCAGCCTGGTCTACAGAGTGAGCTCCATGACAGCCAGGGCTATACAGAAAAAAAAAGAGAGAGGGGAGAGAGCACAAAAGTGAGAGAGAGAGAGAGAGGGGGGGGGGGAACGTGAGCACAAAAGTGTGAGAGAGAGCCGGGCGGTGGTGGCGCACGCCTTTAATCCCAGCACTTGGGAGGCAGAGGCAGGCGGATTTCTGAGTTCGAGGCCAGCCTGGTCTACAGAGTGAGTTCCAGGACAGCCCGGACTACACAGAGAAACTCTGTCTCGAAAAAACCAAAAAAAAAAAAAAAAAGTGTGAGAGAGAGAGAGAGAGAATGGGGAGAGTGATAGATGATAGATTATGGTCACTTGATTTTCAAATGTAAAGATTAATTTCTGTTCCTTTCTCCAACCTGAGAAGGACGAACCAACTATGTGTTACACATATATGTGTAACACACACACACACATATATATATATATCTTCAGTTTTTTAAAAAATGAACAAACACGCCATGTATCTAAGTAATATTCTCTTTTAATTGTACTTTTTAAATAAGATTTATTTATTTATTTATTTAATGTATAGGAGTACACTGTAGCTGTCTTCAGACATACCAGAAGGGGACATCAGATCCCATTACAGATGGTTGTAAGCCACCATGTGGTTGCTGGGAATTGAACTCAGGACCTCTGGAAGAGCAGTCAGCACTCTTAACTGCTGAGACATCCTCTCCCCAGCCGCTTTTATTGTACTTTTTTAAAATACTCAATGGTATCTTTTCAATAAAAAAAGAATGTAAAAGTAAAATATATGTATATAATGAAACTCCTTACTTTAAATACTATTTTTAAAATTAATTGTAAAAGTATGGTCTTTTTTTTTTTCAGATAAAGAAAATAACGCTATACTTCAAATACTGTTTTCATTCCTTTTCCTCTTCTAGAAATGGCAATTATTCTATAGCTGTATGGTTTTTAAAATCAGCACATATACCAAGCTGGCCTCAAACTCATAGAGATCTACCTGCTGGTCTCCCAAGTGCTAGAATTAAAGGCATGCATCACTATGGCTTGCTTAAAGCTTTTTGTTTGTTTGTTTGTTTTGTTTTTCAAAACAGGGTTTCTCTGTGTAGCTTTGGCTATCCTGGAACTTGCTCTTGGTCTATAGACCAGTCTGGCCTTGAATTTATAGAGATCTGCCTGCCTCTCCCTCCTAAGCACACTGGGATTAAAGGTGTAGGTTACCATCCTGTGGCCTAAATTTTTTTCTTAATGGCATGGACATTCTGGTGCCAAAAAATTTAAACACTAGATTTTTTTTTTTTTTGTTTTGTTTTGTTTTGTTTTTCGAGACAGGGTTTCTCTGTGTAGCCCGGGCTGTCCTGGAACTCACTCTGTAGACCAGGCTGGCCTCGAACTCAGAAATTCGCCTGCCTCTGCCTCCCAAGTGCTGGGATCAAAGGCGTGCGCCACCACCGCCCGGCTTAGATTTTTTTTTTTTTTTTAACCTTTAATTTCAATTAATTCTCAAATACAAAGTCAATTTTTAAAAATTCTTGGCATACAGGCTAGATGGTGTCTGTAGTCCCAGCTACCCAGAAGGCTGAGAAGAGATAACTTGAGCCTAAGAATTCAAGACCAGATTGGGCAACACATCCAAACATAGATTTAAAATGCAAAGATTCTATATGCTGCTGTATCTTTCATGATATAGTTTTTATTGGTTTACTTAACAGACATAAATAGCAATACATGTTTGTCACTGTTATATATGAAAATACAGGTAAATTTGACTACTAACCAAAAGTAGTCAAAAGCAGAAATATAGGAATGAGCTGCCTGGTAGTAACTGGAACTAACAATTCAGGAAAGTCAAAGAAGAGTTTACTCAATCAATGAGGAAGACTTGAAACAAGAAGGAAAAAAAAAGGAGGATTTCTTTTTTTTTTTTTTTTTTTTTGAGACAGGGTTTCTCTGTGTAGCCCTGGCTGTCCTGGAACTTACTCTGTAGACCAGGCTGGCCTCAAACTCAGAAATCCACCTGCCTCTGCCTCCCAAGTGCTGGGATTAAAGGTGTGCGCCATCACCACCCAACTAAAAAGGAGGATTTCAACAAAGACAAATAAAAGCAATCTTGGGCTTACCCACATCTTATTTGGTCTAACATTTTGAGAAGAGCCTATATCTTTTCTGTCTCCAAAGTCTGACATCCATAAATCTAAAATTCTAGAAATTATGCATAACTATAGAGAAACATTTTTCAAATTAATTCCGCAAAACCTTTTTAGAACTCAAATAGCCGGTTTATATACTGAGAAGATTTAGGAGGCAAAAACATTATAGTAATAACTAACAGTTTACTCATGGGCAGATGAAAACTGGGGAATAAAACACACAAGAACTCTGGTTCACAGAAAGCAAAATAAAATGAAGCTGTCTTAGTAAGAAGGAATATAGACATGACAGAAATGACTACTATCCTGAATATCTGCTAAATTCACTATGAATAATTTCAAGTGAATTTCCCTGAAAGAAAGCAACTCTTTGAAGCCCAGGCTGCCCTGGAACATATTGTGTAGCCCAGGCTGATCTTGGAATCACAGTCCCTGCTCTAAGCCTGAATGCAGGGAGTGCAGGCTTAAGCCACAACACCCGGTTTATCTTCTTTTTTTTTTTTTTTTTAAATCTTCACTGCCATTCTATGTCTAAACAATCCAAAAGTCTCACAACACTTATCCTCCAGTAGTTGTAATATATTTATCTGTACTGGAGAAGTCTAAGCATCTTATCTCTGCCCTGGAACATAGTTCAGGGACTAATTCTGGGTATGCTTATGTGCTTGGCTTCTGTTTATCTAAGTGTCAAAATGAACTATCTAAAATAAACAACACAAAAACCTTGCAGGCATGGGGCAAATAACTGAATAACTGAAACAACGATATCCTTTTCCAAGAACACATGCCTAAGGACAGCATAGCACTCCAGTAATAGTTCTGGTATAAAAACATGAAGGAAAGAGTATATCGTCCCTATCTTTTGGGGGGGGGGTGTGCACATTCCAGAGGTTGATGTTGGATGTTCTCTTCAATCACTATCCACTTTATTTTTTGAAAAAGAGTCTCAGAACCTAGAGCTTACCAAGTAGATGGGGCTAGCTGGCCAGAATCCAGGAAGCCACCTGTCTTTGACTCTTCAGCATAAAAATTACTATATTATTTTTTAATATTGAGTGCTAGGAATCCAAACTCAACTTCTCACACTTACATGGCAACCATTTTACAAACTGTGTCATCTTCTCAACCCCACAAATATCTTCTTTAAAACATTTATTTTTATGTGTATGCATATTTTTCCTGCATGCCTGGTACCCTTGGAGGCCAGAAGAGAGTCTCAGATCCCTTGGAACTGGAGTTACAAGTGGTTGTGAGCCACCATGTAATTGCCAGGAACTGAACCTGAGGCCTCTGCAAGAGTACTAAGTGCTCTTAACCCCTGAGCCATTTCTCCAGCCCCATGGATATATTATAACAGAATTTTCCCCTCTGAAATGTAGTATAAACTCAAAATTTTAAATTCAGTTATAATAGATCAAACAAAGTGGACTCTTATTTTCTAATCTAACAATGAATCATTTTGTAAAGCAAATAATCTTTTTTAAAATTGTATTAATTTTGCCCTCCTCTTCTATGCAATGCTGAGAAATGAATCTAGAACCTTGCACATAGGCAAGGGCTCTACAGAGCTGCATCTCAGCCCTTAATTTATATATTTCTATACCCATATTGCAATATATTTAACTATTATTCTGTTAAGCACTGTCATAACTTCAAAATAAGAGACTAAAATCATTAGAAGATACCTCTTTAGCATTTTCTTGAATTTAATGCTGTGCTGAAGACTCCTAAGATTCACAGAACTCAGTAGTTATATACAAAGCTATATTTGTCTCAGCAAAATAATACAAATAAAAAGTAACAGAAGGAAAAGAGACAAAGTCCGGAGGAAACAAGGTCCAGTCTTCCTTAAGTCTCCACAGCATAACATAGCACATACTTAGTTCCCCTACTACTAAATTCTGAAGTACCTAAAATGTTGTCTAAGGACAAGTAAGTGTTTTTAGTTTGGTACCAAGATTCCAGACTCACAAAAGAAAAGATGGTTAACATAAACTATACTGTTTGTACACACAACATAAGCATAGCAAACTACTCTTATGAGTTAGGGAGAGGTGAGAGTTGGGGGAACACAAAGTTCTTGTACCCACAGACACCCAGGGAAACTAGGAATGTTAATAACACAGGGGTGTCTCCCCAATGGGAGAGAAAAATATAAAATACCAGCATTCCATCCAGAAGGTTAGGAGTGGAGACCTTTCTGCTATCTGTGGAGGTGGACCCCACCCACCTTTTGCTACTTAGGCAGACCTCACCCAATTTCCTCAGAATGATTATCCCAGACTCTCCCTCCCTAGACTATTATCTTTAGCTTCCAGTATTAATAGAACCTACCCTTAGGGGAGCTATCATTCAGATTGTATAGCTTCATAACCTCTCTGCTATCAGTCAGAGACCACACTAAATTCTAGGCCTTTTAGCTTATAGAACCCACCCACATGGTCCTGTACTTTGCAAAGAAATTTCTATATAATCACACCTTAAACTTTATTGTGCACCTGGAATTAAAATAATTGCTGCTTGGAAACCTGAAATGGGAATGATTATTGCTTGGAAACTTTTTCCCAAATTGTACTGTGTTTTAAATACTCTGACAACAAACCACCTGGCATTAGACTCCCAGAAACCTGACCCAAGTTGACAAAGTCAATCTGAACCTTTTATTCTCATCTCTTTACAGGTTCATTTCTCTGCATGGATCACCTCAGTGGTCACCCCAGTGGGAGCACTCCCAAACATCTCAAACACAAATTCTATATGCTAGCCAATAGCCAACTAGGAATGCAGGGCTTTCTAAGAATGGCAGTCTTAGGCCTGTTATTAACTCTGTACAAATTCCTAAAGCAATTAAAAGCTAACACACATGTACAAATCACAACTCAGTTTGACTAAAAGTCAGTTAATTTCAGCTCTCTCAAGCAAAACAAACAAAAAAACCAAAACATTGTTCTTTCTAATCCAGAGCAACAACTAAACAAACAAAGGCAGTTAAGACCATCCCATGTCTCTCAGAGGCTTCTATCCTGGAACTGGCAATAACAGCCATTAAAGAGTTAAATGTTTATTAAGTGCCTGTTATGGTGGCAGCAGTATTCTAAACCTGGAGTGTGGTATGAGTAAGATAGTGCTATTCCCTCAAAGTGCTTGTATCCTAGTGATATAAACAGACAATAATGTATAAACAAATATGTTTATAGGAAGGCTTTGGATGGCTCAGCGTTTCCGCCTACACTGCAATGAATGATCACTCTGTGTTCAAAGGTGTGTGTATATGTTAGGTGTCTTCCATTACTGACACAGAATCTGTCTCACCGAAGCTGGCACTTGCCATTTCAGCTAGGCTGGCTAGCTTGCAAGCTCCGGGGATACACCTGTCTCTGTCTTACCGAAGTGTTAGGGGTGCCATATCTTTTACATGGTTGTTGGTGATTTGAACTCAGGTCCTACTGCCTACACAGGAAGTTTTACAAAATGATCCATCCATTTCCTAAGCCCATGGATGGTAATTCTTATAAGCTACTCCTGAAAGAGAAGTAAATTTTAGAATATAATACAAATATGTCCTACCTATATATAATAATATTCCTTGGGAAATACAAAATAAAACATTTTAAATATCTTCAAATACTGCTTTGAATTTCAAAAAAATGTATTTGGGAATAAGTCGTGTTTAGCTCAGAAAAGAAAAAAAATGAAAAGACACTAAAAGATTAGCATTACTATTTTTCTATGCGGAATAATATAAATATTACTCAGTGTTGATTTGATGTCAAGAATATACAACCATTTGGGGTAGAGAGATGGCTCAGTGGTTAAGAGTACCTGTTGTCTTTGCAGAAGATTTGGGTTCAATTCCCAGCATACACACAATGGCTCACAACGACTTGTAATTCCAGTTCCAGGGGATCCAATGTCTTCCACAGGCTCATGAACATATGTGGGGCACATTCATACACTCAGGCACACATATACACATTAAGTAAATAAATAAATAAATAAATAAATATTCCAATAAATCATCCAACAATTTGATGATTAAGATGTTCATCAATTATGGAACAGAAAGTAACTTCTAAATTGAGAGAGTTCAACAATGAAAAATCCAGAACTAATATCATATTCAATGGTGGGGAAACAAGAACAAGAAAAGATATTAGCTCCCACAATTATACTACAAGATCTAAAAACAAAAGCATAAGAGACCAAATTTGGAAAAAAATAAGCAAAGATATTCAATTGCTGGTGACATGGTCTTGTATATAACAATTCCTAAGGACTCTCTTTTAAAAGTAAATTAGAGCTAATAAATGTATTCAGCAATGTTCTAGGATATAAGATCACTATACAAAAATCAACTGTATCTCTACCCACTAACAGTGCACATTCTAAAATAACAATAGTGAGTGCAAGATTCATATACCGAAAATAAGAACATTATTAAAAAAGATTAAAGCTCTCAGCAGACATTTCATTCATACAAAATGTTAGAACAATGCTGGAAATGGCAAAACTTCCCAAACTTATCTGCTTATTCAATGCAAATCCTATCAAACAGTAGTTGCCTTTTTTGTAACAACTAGTAACTGGCTTTTAAATTTTATATTGATATTCAAAGCACCTAAGAATAGCTAAAATAATCTGACCAAAAGACAAAAATCAATGATGATTTCTATATCCAGATTTCAAATCCTACTACAAATCATCAAATGACAAAGTAAGGTATTGTCATGAAGAAAAACACATACATCTGTGGAACAAAAATTGGACAGATATATGCGGTAAATTAATTAACAGATTTTCTAATTTTGAGACAAGGTTTCACTGTGTATCTCAGGCTAGCCTTGAGTTTGTGATAGTCACTCCTTGGCCTCCTAAGTGCTAAGTAAGAGGCATGTAGCACCATCTCCAGTTTGGTTAACTTATTTTTAAGACAATGCCAAGATAATTTAATGAGGAAAAAAACCTAACCTTTCTTTTTTTTTTTTTTTTTTTGGTTTTTCGAGACAGGGTTTCTCTGTGTAGCTCGGGCTGTCCTGGAACTCACTCTGTAGACCAGGCTGGCCTCGAACTCAGAAATCTGCCTGCCTCTGCCTCCCAAGTGCTGGGATTAAAGGCGTGCGCCACCACCGCCCGGCAAACCTAACCTTTCTAACAAACAGTGTTGCAACTAGATAACCAATGCAAAACAATCAAGTTGATACCTCCTAGTTTCAAATTATTAACAAAAATTAACTAAAATAACTCAAAAGATTGTAAAATTTTATAAAATTCTCCAGAAAAAAAAAGCATAGGCCCAGTACATCTTTGAAAGCATGGATTATGAAACAATATTCTAACTACTGCAGGAAAGGCATAACACAGAAGGTAGAATAGAAAAACTGTGCTTTGCTGGGCAGTGGTGGTACATGCCTTTAGTCCCAGCACTTGGGAGGCAGAGACAGGAGAATCTCTTTGAGTTTGAGACCAGTCTGGTCTCCAGAGTGAGCCAGGGCTACACAGTCTCAAAAATACTAAAGAAAGAAAAAAAGAAAAACTACTTTATTAAAATCAGTAAATTTTGTGCTTCAAAGTATACCACCCAGAAAATAAAGGTGGCTGACAGAATGCAGGGGGTCCTAACAGGGAACTGGTGTCCATCATATAAAAAGAACTAACATTTAAAATATATACGCCAGCAATTTTACTCCTAGGAATATACCCAATAAAAACTTGGCACATAGCCATTAATATTATGCATAATGGTGAAAAGTGGAAACAACCAAATATCTATCAAGTAATGATATTTAAAATCAATTTTAAAATGAAATGAGGGTCGAGGATACGGCTCAACAAGCGAAGTGCTTGCTGCAGAAACACAGGGACTTTGGCTCAGATCTCCAGTACCTACATGAAAAGCTGGGCAGGGTAACATGCACCTGCACTTCCACCGGTAGGAGATGGGGACAGGAGAACCTTAAGGATTTTCTGGCCAGCCAGTCAAGTCAATTAGTAAGCTCCAGGTTCTATGAGAAACACTGTCTCAAAAATGAGGTAGAGAAGCCGGGGCGGTGGTGGCGCACGCCTTTGATCCCACCACTTGGGAGGCAGAGGCAGGCGGATTTCTGAGTTCGAGGCCAGCCTGGTCTACAGAGTGAGTTCCAGGACAGCCAGGGCTACACAGAGAAACCCTGTCTCGAAAAACCAAAAAAAAAAAAAAAAAAAAAAAAGAGGTGGAGAATGAAAGAAAAACACTCAGTGTCAACCTCTGATCTCTATACATGCATACTACACACACACACACACACACACACACACACACAATGCACACTTAATGCTACAACATGGAAAAATCTTGAAAGTATATGCAGTGAAATAAACCACGTACAAAGGACAAATATTACTTGATTAAACTTCTATGAAATGTCCAGAATGAGAAATTCATAGAGATAAAACCGATTAGTGATTATCAGGAGTTAAGGAATGAATAAACTATTAATAATGGGTTAAGGAATGAATAAACTATTAATAATGGGTCCATGGCTTTTGGTGATGTAAAAATATTTTAAAGTTACTTGTAGTGACAGAAGTGTAACTGTAAATATGCTAAAAACATTTCTTTTTTGAAAGATTTATTTGTTTTTATTTTATGTGCATGAGTGTTTTGCCTGCGTGTATGTTTATGAACCACTTGTGTGCCTGGTGCCCACAGAGGCCAGAAGAGGACATCAGTTCCCATAGAACTGAAGTAACACATGGTTGTGCGCTGTCACATAGATGCTGGAAACTGAACTAGGTCTTTGGATGAGCAGCCAGTGCTCTTAACCAATGAACCATCTCTCCAGTCCCATGCTGAGGTTTTTAGGCTAAATACATTTAGTAGTTAAGTGCATTGTAACTCAATAGAGACAGTACAGAAAGTGAATATAGCTGGTTGTAGTGGTGTACACCTGTAATTCCAGCTCACTGGAGGCTAAGGACGTTCAAGAGTTCTGAAGCCAGACAAAAAGAGAAAAAGAAGGGGTGTGTATATATGCGAACAAAATGTTTTTTAAATAAAATATAGACAGTTAAATTTTACTTGCAACAACTGAAAATTACAGATATGAACAATCAAGTTGAAATTCCAGAAAGAGATAAATTTAAGGTTTTTGAGGAAAAAAGAGCTTCAAAATAGATGGTAAATGACAATAAGAATTTTCCATTTGAATAATATAGAAAAAATTACAGAAATAAGAAGAGAAATGTGTAAATTTAACTCTATTCCAATTTCAAGACAAATAGATTATAAAGAATTCCTAAGTCCTGCTGTTACAAAACCTGCAAGTTCAGCAAAGCTAGTTTAGATTAAAGTTATTTTCAGTACAAACAAAGACAGTGTACAAAAATGTAAAACTGTTTTCCAGGAATAGGACCATAAATAAGTTAGATTTATAAAATACTATTAAAAAATAACCACAAGTCAAATTCTCAAAAAAGTAAGAATTCAACTTAATGTACTACCATTGCTATCATGATCCACTAAATGTTCTCCGGAACAAGGAGTTCACTAAACTAAGAGATGTCATGCACTATTCTAACTAGTAACACCTAGACAAAAAGACTTTTTTTAAATAAAAATAAACTGATTTATTGTATGTAAAAATAGTTCAGCTTATCCTTATCATTATCAATAGTTAAATTAGTTCAACATATAAAATGCTATTCTGAGTTACAACTAGTATATAATATATTAAATATAAATCAAAAATTCCATGAAACAATATTTTTACCAAGGAATACATTATGGTACTTTCCTACAATTTTGCTAGAAAAATAAAAGTAATCTAAACAATAGTTTATGGGCTGGAGAGAGGGCTCAGCAGTTAAGAGCACTGGCTGCTCTTCCAGAGGTCCTGAGTTCAATTCCCAGCAACCACATGCTGGCTCAACGACCATCTGTAATGGGATCTGATGCCCTCTTCTGGTGTGTCTGAAGACGGCTGCAGTGTACTCATATACAGAAAATAAATAAATCAATTTGAAACTATTTGAACATAAAAGGCCATCTCCTCTTTCACATCTGTTTATGTTAGTATTGGATTGGAAGAAATTTCTTTTACTATATGGCTCTTGATCCAAAGATACCATCGTTTACTTTGTCCCAGCTCTGGCCTATTGGAAGGACCTCTTAAAAGCTAGCTCTATACTTCCACACACCCACATCAGTTTTTGAGTACTTCCTAACTTTCCTATATCATTAAATGGTCCAGCTACATCTTGTTTTTCTCTTCCCTAGCCTAGTAATCAACCATTTCTCCAGCGATGTTTTGGTTTTATTTATTTGTCTCGCTTGGAGAATGTTACAAGAAATTAAGATCTGAGCAGTACTGTGGGTGTCATAACTTCTAGACTCTCTCTCAGCAAAGAAGGTTAGGAAGCCTGCTCTCATTACCCACACACTACTTGTATTATTTGTTAATCAAGTACATATTTCAAATAAAAATCCTAGGAAAAATTGCTAACTAATTCATTCCTCTATGATGAAGAAACTAACTAAAACACATAATGTTTATGTGTAATACATCTTGTCTTTAATCTTAGTTTTCTGAAGTAACTCAGGCTAGTCCTCTCTTCCCCAGCTTTTTCAGCATGGCTGTTATTCATTTATAACACAATCAGCTTCATTTGTTACTGCTTATATAACTTTTATACTCTTCCCATATCCTGGCTGTCTTGAATATTCTGGAGATCATATAACTGTTTTAATGAACATTTTAAAAAAGAACTCTGGTTTCTTTTTAGCTGATAATTTGAAATTAGAAGGAAAACTCAGTATCTTTCTGATAAACATTCACTTAGTCCCTAGTAATGATGGATCAATTCACGGCATTCCAGACATGTCCAAACATAGAAGACTGTGTCTACTGTCCTAAAATGATAACATAATAAAAACAAGATAAAGATAAAATAGATAAAAAATACAAAAAGTACTTATACAACCATTGTTTTATGATTCCCTTGTGTTTCCAAGATAATTCAAATGGAATGTGAAATAACAACATGGGAAACCTTCCTGTTTCCTTGTAGGTCCTACGCCCTATTTCCTGTTTCTTTAAAATCTCAGATAGAACATTGATTAGAGTGCCTGGAAAGGCCTCACTCTTAGAAGAATCTGAATTTTTATTTTAAAATCACTTGTATATATTTAAAATCACCCCATATGCTGGGGACAATGCTAAAAGCTTTCAATATATTTTACTGAATGAGAGCACTGGGAAGGACCCATTAACTCTGCTATGACTTAAAGTGATTTGTCCAACACCTCACCCTAGCTTTTAGACTCCACTATGTCAATATAGTCAACAGCTGATGATAAAGAAAAGCTAAGAACAAAAATATTTCAAGAGTAGGGATGCATGATTGTAATCTCAGCATTCAGGAAATGGAGGCAGGAGGATTGCTAGGACTCTGGGGCCACTCCAGAATACACAGTACATCAAAGTCAGTCTGTAATACATAGTAAAAGTATCTCAAAACAATAAACAAAAAACTGTCAAAATCAATCTTTTATGGGAAGGAATTTAACTTGTATAATTAGGCAGATATTTAATAATGAAAACTAAGAAGCAGTCATAAATAAATGCTTCCTATGAAGGAATGAGAATATGAAATTATTTTCCAACCTACAAAGTGCAAAGGTAAAAATCACTCTATAGAAGATGAAGCTTTTTCAGTACTTTACTGATCACCTGAGGCTTGATCATAGTCAGAAATATTATCTTCAAACAATAGATTTTGGCTTTTCTCAATCAATCCTGTTTATGAAATACTAACTTAAAAGAATAAAATGTGAACATAATATTACTAAGATATACAATCAACAATGGGACTCAAGAGCACTTGCTCTTTTGGAGGAATGGGTTCTGGCAGATGACAGCTCACAACCTCCTATAATTCCAGTTTGGGACTCCAGCACCTTCTGCCTCTTCAGGCATAGGCATTCATATGGTGCACATACACATATGCAGGCAACACATTCATACATATAAAGTAAACATAAGTCTTATGTATCTGTTAAAAATAAAAGTATTTGAACAAGATAGACTGTACCAATAACTACAATAACCAATAACTAATGGACAAAACAAAAATATCAGCACTCAAAATAATGTATGGATTCTGCTACTCAAACCTAAGGACCAGAACTCAACCACCAGTACTATCAAGGCTAGGTATGGTGGTGAACACTATAATCCCAGGTGTCTCCAAGTACTAATTACAGATACATCCATCCATCCATCTATTTTTCTTTCTTTCTTTCTTTCTTTCTTTCTTTCTTTCTTTCTTTCTTTCTTTCTTTCTTTCTTTCTTTCTGTTTTTGTTTTTGTTTTTGTTTTTGTTTTTGTTTTTGTTTTTCTAGACAGGGTTTCTCTGTGTAGCCCTGGCTGTCCTGGAACTCACTCTGTAGACCAGGCTGGCCTCGAACTCAGAAATCCGCCTGTCTCTGCCTCCCAAGTGCTGGGATTAAAGGCGTGCCCGGCCCAGATATATATTTCTTGCTTCTATTACTCTCCTAAATTAGCCAGCTACTTATGCTGCATGTGACAGCGCAGAAGGAAAGATGCTAACGGGAAACATAATATCTCTTCCTCTCAGTCTGTCCTTATTCACCTGTAAGTTGAATGTAGAATTCTGAGTGAAGGTGTGTACCCTAAGAAGTAAAACAACTGGAGCCAGTTAGTTGACTCTGATTAAAACACACACACACACAAAAGAAAACAAACAAACAAACAAAAAAACAAAAACAAACAAACAAAAACACTGGCAGCGTAGTTTGATCCAGAACCCACATGGTAGAACTGACTTTACAAAGTTGTTCTTGGTCCTCCATACATACACCAGGGTGTAATATAGCCCAGAGTGGCCTCAAACTCACTAACAAAGGTAGCTTTAGACTATTAATCCTCCTGCCTCAGTTTCCTTAGTGTTGACTGTAGGTGTATACCACTGTGTCCAGTTTAGGGACTTGTGAGTGTGAGGCAAGCACTCTAACAAATCATGAGTCACACCCCTAGCTGAACTGAAATATCTATATATCTGGGGACTAGATGGCCCAGGGATTAAGAGCACTTAATCCTCTTTCAGAAGACACAGATTCGGTTTCCAGAACCCAAACGGATGCTTACAATCTTCTATTATTCCAATTCCAGAGATCTGACATCCTCCTCTAACCTCCTCTTATCTCTGTGGAATCATATATACACATGTATATAAAATACTTTTATTTTATATCTGCATTTCCAGTGGGCAGTTCTCAAGTATAAAAATGGCAAAATTTGTAAATTGTAATTTAAATACTAATGAAGTTTTGTGGTCCTAAAGCCTGAAAAGAAAATCAGATATAGTGTAACTATTGTTGAATGGTTAGTTACTAATCCATCCAGTTTTTTTATTCACTCATTAGAAGTCCAGACAAGAAAAAGTTGAATGCTGGCAAGGTGCCTGCACCATTGTGTGGCCTAAGGCAAAACAAAACTGATCTCTTATTCAAAGAGCAGGAAATGGGAGCTGCTAAAGGAGCTAAAGTACCTAACTCTTCTCTTTCCTTTATGGTCTCTCTTTTGATATATTTCTTAAAATATCATTTAAAATTATTTGAAAAAAAGAATAATTAAAATGTACATCATTTATACATGAGCTTTACCATTCTTTATTATTTGTGTAATACTTATTAAAATGCACATAGAAAAATATTTATTTAGAAAAAAATAATTTAAAATTTATATATATATTTTGTTTTGTTTTTGCTTTTTAAATTTATATTATTTTTATGTTTACCCTACAAAACTTCATTAGTATCTAAATTTCAATATAATAAAAAAACTGGAGACCAGTTCTTTTTTTTTTTTTTTTTTTTTTTTTTTTTGAGACAGGGTTTCTCTGTGTAGCCCTGCAGTCCTGGAACTCACTCTGTAGACAAGGCTGGCCTCGAACTCAGAAATCCACCTGCCTCTGCCTCCCAAGTGCTGGGATCAAAGGCGTGCGCCACCACTGCCCGGCTGGAGACCAGTTCTAATTCTGGCTTCTAAATTCAAAAAGTGTCCAGATGGTCTGACAGTGAAAGATAGCAAGAAAGGAGAGGAAACAGTCTTTGATACAACTTGAATCATAATAGTTTTTCTCTACTTTATTAATATTACTATAGTAAAAATATTGACCAGAAGTTCATACAAACAGTTCTGTGAAACATATGCTGTATAACTAATTAAATAAAGTTACTTTAAAAAATATAAAGGAATAGAAAAAAGTTGCTTTAAAAAAAAAAAACACTCTAAAAGTAACCATAACCAGGTTGTGATGAAGAACACCTTTATCCCAGCACTTCGGAGGCAGAGGCGGAGGTGGATCTCTGTGAGTTTGAGGACATCTAAAGCTACACACAGAGAAACCTTGAAACTAGAAGCAGAGTTATTATAGAGATTCATTTTGTTGGTGTGTATGTATGTTTGTATGCATGTATGTGCTAATTGCTGTGTGAAGATGCTTTGGTAATAGAAGAAAAAGAGCATAGTACTCCTGTTAGGCCATGTGGCTGAAAATAGGATGGATAAATGATAAATATTTGAAGTAGCTAATATGCTAGTTAATTTGATCAATCATTCTAAACTTTATACAATATCAATCATAGGGTCACTTTACGCCATAGTATACAATTAAAATTTGTCAGCACCTAATAGGAATTTCTGAAAAAGGAACCCAGGATATAGTTAAGCCTTTCCCCTAGCTTCTAGTGGTTCGTTTACTGGCAATCTTCAGCATACAGTGATTAACAGATGCCTTTCCACTGGGTGTCTCTGTATTTTGAGCTTATATTTATTTGCTTATGTGTGTATTACATGTGTAGACACACACGTATGTCACAGTGCACATGTATTCTGAGGACACCAGGGATGCATGTGATACACAGACAAACATACAGGCAAAAGCACTCATACACATTGTTTGTAAGCGTGTGTCTGGGTGGTGGGGAGGGAGGACACTGCTAATAACAAAAAACATGTTATAGGCTAGAGAAATGGCTCAATGGTTAAGAGTACCGGCTGCTCTTCCAAAACTTCCCAGCACCCACATGGCAGCTAACAACCATTTACAAAAGGTCCTCCAGTCCAGAGGAGTCAATGTTCTATTCTGGCACTATTCTCCCCAAATATCGCAAACATACACGCAAGCAAGACATCATACATAAAATAAAAATAAATAAAATATTTTTCAAAATTCTATTTTATGAAAAATAACAAAATTGAAAATAAAATGTATTAAGAGTAGTACTTTTTAACATCTTGGCAAGTATAAGACATATTCTTCTTACACATTGAATCTTCTATAGTGTATTACACTTGAAGTATGTGAAAAAATCCAGCCTGTTGGATCCCCTGGAACTGAGATTAAGAATGACTGGCCTCAAACTCCCAGAGATCCATTTGCCTTTGTCTTTGTTTGCTCAGTGCTGGGATTAAAGGTATGTGCCACCATGTCTGTCCAAAGATTTTAAGAATATTTTCTAACATACACATTTAATACACATAAAAATAAGTAAATAAGGTCTCTAGTCCTCTGAATCCTTATAACTGTGTCACTACTATGAGAGGGTCATTAACTGTCCCTTATGAAGTCAACGGTGTCCACTGCTACTGGACACTAAACTACAAATTCACACATCTGGTGAAAGAAAAGAAATAGCTCTGAGAGGACTACAAAGGAATCATTTATTGGGTGTTTAAACTGTATTTCTAGACAGGTAGGAAATGAAGTCCATAATCCCAATACTTGGGAGGAAAAAAGCAGAAAGACTGAAAGTTCAACGCAGCCTATGATATTTAATAAATGTGAGATACTGTCTCAGATAAGTAGGGCTGGCAAGATGGCTTAGTGGGTAAAAAGTGCTTACTGCCAATCCTGACAACCCAAGTTCAACCCTGGAGATTCACATGGTAAAAGACAACCAGCCCTGCCCCACCCCACCCCCAGGTTGTGCTCTAACCTCTACACACATGCTATGGCAGGCAGACACTCAGACACATACTCACAGAAATATAAATGTACTTTATTTTTTAATTAAAAAAAAAAAAAAAACCTTGAAACTATAGTTCTAACCACAATCATTATAATACAATTTTAGGAATGAAGATATAGTTCAAGGGTAGTATGCTTGGGTACATGTGTAGGACCTTGGGTTTAATCCCTAACACCAAATATTTAGCAAAATGAAATTTAGCTATCACATAATATTTAAACATTATGTGGTGGTTTATTTTTTCAACTTTATTGAATTAATAAAGGCCTGAGGGCATTGTTCCTGAAAATATTTGTGGAGAAGACTTATAGTCAAGGAAGTCAAGGAAGACTTGCCTTGAATGTAATTAGTACCATCGATGGCCTTGGGTCCCTGACTGAATAAAAAGTTCAACACTGGCATCCTCCTTTCTCAGCTTCCTATTGAGATGTGAGCAAGAAGTTTGGTGCTTCCACTTCCAAAACTGAAACTACTCCACTACATGCCTTCCTCACCAAGATGGGTAGTATCTCAGCTTCCTTTCCAGATGCTACAACAAAATACCCTGAAAGAGTTTATTCACATTATATTTCTAGGTTATAGTTTGCCCATGCAAAAAAGCCAAAGTAATACCTTAAAGCAGCTAGGCACATGCAGAATCAAAAGTAGAGACGAAAAAATAAATACATGAATGTCTACCTGTGCTTGGCTACTACCTCCCTTCACTTTTACTGCCCATGATCCCCTGCTTAAGGAATGATGGTACCCACATTGGGCAGGGTCTTCCCACATCAATTAACAGAAGTAAACATTATCCCAGAGTCACACTCATAGGACAACTTGATCTAGACAATCCCTCACTGAGACTCTCTTTGGTGACTCTATATTATCAAGTCAACAATTAAATATAACCACCAGGGCTAGAAAGAGGCTCAGCAGTTAAGAGCACTGACTGCTTTCAGAGAATCCAGGTTCAAATTCCCAACACCCTACCTACAAGTCAGCTCCCAACTCCATTGTCAACACATCTGACACCTACTTCTGGCCTCTGAGTACACCAAGCATGTAAGTGGTACACAAACATAAAGATAAAACACCACATACACCAAATAAAAGTAAAAACAACTAACCATCATATGCAATATGCTTCTAACATTCAATCTACAGCAAGCTACTTGTTGCCAGGTATCTGGCCACCCAATGAGGAAAGCAAATAATACATACAAAATAAAAGCTCTTAATATCTTATTCTTTAAGTACATCCTCAAAAATACAAAATATTTTGTCCTTTCTTTGGGGGGGGCGCGCACTGGGGAATGGTGGTATTGTTTTAGAGAGGCTCTCTCATATAGCCCTGGCTATCCTATAACTCAATATGCAGACCAGGCTGTACTGGAACTCACAGAGATCCACCTGCCTCTGCTTCCTGAGTGCCTGGATTAGAGATCTGTACCACGAGACCAGTTTTATTTGCTTATTGTATTTTATTTTACGTTATTGACACAGGGTCTCACTATGTCTCCCTGACTGCCCTGGAACTCACTTGCCTCACATTCCTCGGGTTTCTTACTTTCTTAAAATCAACATAAACTTTGTAGAGGTACTATTTCTAATCAAGTTTCTATTTCTTTAAAATAGGAAAAGTATTAGTTTGTTTAAAATTACATAGAAAAGTGTCCGGAGGCGGTGGCACATGCTGTTAGTCCCAGCACTCAGAAGGCAGAAGCAGATGGATTTCTTGTGAATTTAAGGATAGCCTGGTCTACAGAGTTCCAGGACATCCAGGGCTACACAGAGAAGCCCTGTCTTGGAAATCAAAAGGAAAAAAAAACAAACCAATTTTGTTATCGGTATTGTTTCTTGTTAATAAAACTAACAACGCTACTAAAGAACATAAGAGTTTAAGAAGCCTAAGTTAATTCTAAAAGTCTGCTAAATGTACTTGATTCAGTAAAATCTGTGTTACTATGTAAGAATCCCTAGTCCAACCCTCTCCTCATTATCCCCCATCCTTCACCCTCCTTCATTCTCTTTCTCTCAGCTGCTCTTCTTAGGTCTCAGGGAAGTGTGGGGTTTTGACCAACTGAATGTCTGGCTATGATCCAGCATTAGCTTAATGAAGTCCTGGCAACAGGACTATTAGGCATTATAGACTTCCCCTAAAATAGGCAGAATGCACAGGCAAAACTATGCTGACAACAGAGCTCTTTACAAAAAGCTTCCCAACTCTTCTCTGTTGTGTGTTCATTTCAAGAGTTTCCAACATTTTACTGCATCACAATCACAGAGCAATCTCAAAAAAAAAAAAAAAAAAATGTGGGCAGTCTGGAAATCTTTCAACAAAAAATAAACTATTAATTAGGTGGTATATATTTGTTAAGAAGTAGGTTTAATTAATATACTGAGACTCTGGTTGAAACATGATTCCTTTAAATGGAACTTCTCAATATTTTTTTTCTAAAAATAAATTGTTAAAGATTAACATTTTAGTTCATCCTTTTGCTTTAAAACTAATACTCTAAAAATGTGCTTCTTATTTATATCATGTTAAAATATTATATAATGAAAACCACAGCTTACTGATTTGTACCAAATAGAAGCCTGACATAGTAAGGATTACCAATCCATATGAAAGCAGCCTTATTAAACACTTACAAATTCATTAGCAAAGAAAACCTCTTATTCTCATTTCTGAATATCTTTCCTTCAATGTGTTTCAGCAATGTACTCAATATACTGTGACCATATCTACTAACCAGAAAAATGTGTATCCCACTGGATTAAAAAAAATCTAGTAGAAGTCTTTCATTCATTCTGCCTTCCAAGTACTGTGAGATGGGCTGTGGTGCTGCTGGCAGCATCAGTGCTCCTTCACTCACTGCTACTGAACTGGAGGACGCAGACAAAAGACATTAGCATACTGGATAGGCTGAACGACATCTAACTGAAAGAAAACTGCCACCTTCTCCTTGGTTTAGATAATAGCAGTGTTGTTCAATGCTCACTTCATTACATACCCTTTTAAACAATTTGAACTTTTTTGTAATAGACATATATTAGTTGGAACTAATTGTATTTTTAAATGTTTTAAATTAGCATACAAAGTAACATGTTTCATGTGGCATTTTTCAGACATACATTTTTTTACTTTATTCTTATCATTTCCCTCCTCCACAGCCCTCCCTCATCCCTCTCTTCTTTTGCTAGTCCCCATCTCCTCCCAAATAATTACTCCCTTCTTCTTTCATGTCACATATATTCTCTCAGTCTGCTTTCCCTCTCTCCCACTTCTGTTTAGATTTCTTCCTCCCATCCTTTGCACCCCTTTCTTCTCATATTCTCTGTCTCTCTTCCCCACCGCCTCACACACATGCACAAAAAAGAAAAAAGAAAGAAGGAAAGAAAGATCCCAAAGTCCACTGGGATCCATTTTCCTGGAAATGTCACAATTTTATTTAGCTTTATGACTTAATAATATTCTATTAAACATATATAATTTTTCTTTATCCACTCACCTACTGATGGATATCCAGGTTAGTTCCTGTTTTTAGCTATTGTGAACAGTGGGGTAATGAACACAGATATGCAAGTATATCTGTAGCACATTATATTAGACCCTTTTAGATAATAGGGCAGGGTCATACAGAAGTTGTAGTTTTGTTTTATAAGGATCCTCTACCCTGACTCCCATAGTAGCTATATCAGTTTCCATTCCCACCAGCAATGCATAAGGGTCCCTTTCTCCCCATATCCTCATCAGCATTTGCTACCATTTGTTTTATTTGTTAAGAGCCATCCATGCTCAGTGGGGTAAGATGAAATCATAAAGCTGGTTTTGGGGGGATTTTGGGGTTTTTTTTCTGGTTGGTTTGTTAGTTTTATTTTTTGGAGACCATTTCTCTGTGTAGTCCTGGCTATTCTGGACTCACTCTGTAAACCAGGAGGGCCTCAAACTCAGAGATTAACCTACCTCTGACTTTGGAGTGCAGAAATCAAAGGCATTCACCACTATGCCTGGCTTTAGAGTAGTTTTAAATTATATTCCCCTGATAGCTAAAAATACTGAAGACTTTTTCAACTATTTATTGACTACTTGTATTTCTTCTAATTGTATCTTTAAGTTATTAATTTCAAATTATTTAATATAAATTAAGCATAACTTAAGGGGGTTTAAAATTCAGTATTAGGTAGGACTGTAAGGCTGGGTCCACATGCCTATAATTCTAGCACATGAGGAGTAGAGGCAGAAAGATTAGAAGTTCAAATTTATCCTTAGATACAGTGGGCTCAAGTTTGGGATACATGAGACTCTTTCTAAAAAATGAATAAGTAAATATAAAAGTAGAACTAATTAGCTCAGTGCACCAGCCAAACATGCAATGGGCCCTAATTTTGACTCATAGACTGCAAAAAGATTAAATATATTCATATGAACAAGATATCGAGAGACCCAAGGCAAAACCCTTTCAGAAGTGATGTCCAAAGACCGTGCCCACTCTCGAGGGAGTCCTGTCTGACCCAGGAAGGTTCCAGCCATGTCAAGCAAGGAACAGAAGGCCATGAAGAAAAGTGCCAAGCGCCCGAGGGTAGATAAGACCCTCCTATCAGATGACTCCAAGAACCCAGATGCAGTCAAACCTGCGGACAATCCAGAAGTTGGTACCAGTGAGATGGGCAGCCATTCCTCAGGATCAGAAGTGCAAGAGACCAGGGAGTCTGTTCAGAAGAGGATGCAGGATTTTGAAGGTGATGTTACCAGGTTTCTTGTGAAAAAGAGGAAGCAGTTTGAAAAGGATGTAAATGCCTCTTTCAGAAGCCTGAATGAAAACCTCCAGAGTATTTTCAAAGCTCAGCAGAAATCAAGGCAGGAGCTTAAGTCTGTGTACTGTGAAAGGTTTGAATCCCTGCACCAGAAGTGGCTGGATGAGGTGGACAGCACACGGGACCAAGAAGAACACCTCAGTTTTATAACTCAGCAGCAAATGAAGATTTTACAGATGGCTATAGTGGATCATGGAACCAAGCTTGAAAATGCTCAAGATATGTGTGACACATTTTTGAAGAAAGCCAACGACTTGAGTAAACATCGCAAAACCTTTATTATAGGTGGTCAGCAAACTAATGTGGAGAAGGAAATCTCCAAGGTGCAGGACAGAGTTATCATGGAAACTCAAGAGCAAGATGTATCCGTTGTTGAAACATACCTTTAGTCCCTGATCCTTGACGGCTCTGAAGAAACCATCTGAAGCTCACACATAGGATGCACAGGGAAGGGAGATTAGCCACGCTAAGAAGACAGTAGTAGTAGTCAGTGCAGCTCCTTTCTCTTTACCTTGTTTGTTACAATTGAGACCGAGACTCTGTTAACCTTTAAGTGAACCCCCAGCAGTTCTGTGAATAGCAACAGTTAAGTGTGGAACATCCAGGCCCATGACAGCAAGGGAGATAGATACATTCTGCCCAGTAGTAGCAGTTACATTTTGGAAGCAAATAACATTTGATTTTGTGGTTGGTTCTCTGTCACTTCCCCAAAGTGAATGTTACCTTACTTATTTTAGGAAGAAGTAAATAAAGATGGAACCCATTTTGCTGTGAAAAAAAATATATATATATATATTCATGTTTATATGAAGTACATGAAATTTTCCTGCACAGGAATAAAACATTTAATATCCTGGGGTATGGCAGACTAGAGAAGCTTATAGAAAGCAAAAACCTATGGGCCTGCCATAGTGACACACTCCTTCAATCTCAGTACAGAGTGACAGAAGTGGGCAGCAGATCTTTGAGTGTGAGGCCAGTCTTGTCTACATAAAAAGTTTCAGGACAGCCAGGGCACATAGGAAGAACCTGTCTCAAAAATAAATTTATACTCTATGAAAATACTCTTAATTTTTAATAATGACAAAGACTTAAAAAAAATCACTAGAGCTACTAAAGAATTCTTAAAATTCTTTAGTGTTTAAAGACTCAAAAATTAAGAAATTAAGTGAACTATTGGTGTTGAGATATCAGATTAGGAATCATGCTGTCAGTCTATGCTGGGTCTTCTGGCAATTAATTACAAAAGTTTTCATTTCCTTCAGACCTTACCCTAATTCTTTCCCAGTCATTCTACTGCTTTTTTTTGTTTTGGTTTGGTTTGGTTTGGTTTTGGGTTTTTTTTGAGACAGCATTATGTAGTCTTGGCTGTCGTGAACCTCACAAGCATCCTGCTAAGAATTCATCTGGGCCCATAATATCTCCACTACAAGGATAATTTTTTGTGGAGAAGACCAACATAAGTTTCTTCTGATAGGTATTTTAGAAAGAGTATGCAGTGATACAACTTGGTTTAGGCTTTGCAAACACTTAATAAGAAAGAATCATTGAGATATAAGGAATCACATTAACTCTGAACTCTTCTATGAGGAGCCATGTCTCAGCCCTTTCAACATTCACTCCTGTACCTCCAAGCACCCCTGAACTTGGCTCCTCTGATGCTGAGTGAGCTGCAGGCCATGACTGGCTTAGCTGTATCCCACTCCACCCCAAATGTGGCTCACCCTCAGCCCAGTCCTTAGTCACTGCCCCATCATTCTTTTTATTTTCCTTTTTTTTGGGGTGGGGGGTGGGGGTGGAGGAGCATGTCAGAGACTTTGTAGTCATAACAACTTGAAGTAACTATTAATCTAGTCCAGCATGAATACTGGCAATACCAAATAACTCCAAAAATAACTAAGAACAAGGAAATGTTGGGGGTTGGAGATTTAGCTCAGTGGTAGTGGTAGTGGTAGAGTAGGAGGAGGAGGAGAATGAGGAGGAGGAGGGAGAAGAGGAAGAAGGAGGAAGAGGAGAAGGAGGAGGAAGAGGAGGAGGAGGAAAGTGAAGGGAGAGAGGGAGGGAGGGAGGGAGGAAAAATGTTCTACCAACCCCTCCCTCCAAAAAAAAAAATCAAAGCCAAAAACACTATAAGAACTATTTATGCCAGGCGTTGGTGGCGCATGCCTTTAATCCCAGCACTTGGGAGGCAGAGGCAGGCGGATTTCTGAGTTCGAGGCCAGCCTGGTCTACAGAGTGAGTTCCAGGACAGCCAGGACTACACAGAGAAACCCTGTCTCGAAAAACAAAACAAAACAAAAAAAAAGAACTATTTATACTTCCCAACCCTTTCTCCTTTCTGTCTTAGTCAATATTCTATTGCCATAAAAAGACATCAGAACTACAGCAACTCTGATAAAAGAAAGCATTTAATTGGGGCTTGTTTACAGTTTCAGAGGTTTAGTCCATTATCATCATGGCAGGGAGCATGGTGGCAGGCAGGTAGACATGATGCTGGAGAAGCAGCTGAAGTTCTCTGCATGTCTGGATCTGCAGACAGCAGGAAGAAAGAGCCACTGGGCCTGGCTTGGGCTTTTGAAACCTCAAAACTCATTCCCCAGTACTTCCTCATCAAAGCCTCTGAATCCCTCTCACATAGTGCCACTTCCTAATGATTAAATATTCAACTATGTGCACCTATGAGGGAGGCATTCTTATTCAAACCACCATAAGGATGATACCTCATTACTTGTATCTCAAGTTTGCAGAGCTAAGTTTAGCAACTGAGCTAACACATGCCAAATAAGCATGCCTTCCTGCCCTCAGCTCATCCTGTTTACAATTGGCTCATACATTCACTAGGTATTTGGTCCCAGTGCCTTTTCTACCTGGATGCTCTTCCAAAGAACTCTGTAATAAAATCAGTTCCTTAGTCAAGCCTCAACGAAACTTTAAGCCCTTTTTAGTACCTGTTTAGTCACAGCAATGTCTATACTGATACTATCATTTTATTACTGCCTATATAATTCTATATGTCTTACTCCATATTTGGTTGTTGTCCTAGTAAGGATCACTATTGCTGTGATGGAACACCATGACCAAAAGCAACTCGGAGAGGAAAAGGTTTAGATGGCTTATACATGCAGAGTCATCATCCACTGAGGGGAACCAAGGCAGGAACTTAAACTGGGCAGGAACCCAGAGGCAGGAGCTGATACAGAGGCCATGAAGAGTGCTGGTTACTGGCTTGCTCCTCATAGCATTTTTTTTTTTCCGAGACAGGGTTTCTCTGTGTAGTCCTGGCTGTCCTGGAACTCACTCTGTAGACCAGGCTGGCCTCGAACTCAGAAATCCACCTGCCTCTGCCTCCCAAGTGCTGGGATTAAAGGCGTACGCCACCTTTGCCTGGCTTTTTTTTTTGGGGGGGGGAGCTCCTCATAGCTTATTCAGCATGCTTTCTTATAGAACCCAAAACCACCAGCCCATGGATAGCAGCACCTATAATGTGCTGAGCCCTCCCCAATTAATCACTAATAAGAAAACCCCCTACAGCCAGATCTTTGTTGTTGTTGTTGTTGTTTTGGTTTGGTTTTTGAAACAAGGTTTCTCTGTGTTGCCCTGACTATCCTGGAACTCACAGAAATCTGCCTGCCTCCGCTTCCTGAGTGCTGAGATTAAAGGCATGTGCCACCATGTCTGGCTACGGCCAAATCTTACAGAGGCATTTTCTCAACTGTATTTCTCTCCTTTTCAAGTTTCAGGTAACTGGAGCTTGTGTCAAGTTGACATAAAACTAGCCAACACAGCTGTTCTCCAATAATTTACTTAAAGATGGGATCTGGCTAAGTTACCCAGGCTGGTCTCAAACTCATGAGTAATCTCCAACCTTAGCTCCCCTAGCAGCTGGTACTATAGGCATGTACTACCACTTATTTAGCCAAATCTAGATATTTTAACCAACAATTTAGCAGCTGAACACATACCATCAAATACTGGAATCATAATTCACATTTCTATAACACAATTATACATGATAGATACTTAATGAATATATGATAAATGGAGAATAACTGATCAAGTAATAGAAAACTTTCTAATAAACCAAATATTATACAATTAGTTTGAAGAGATATTATTCTAACTTGCTAAATTTACAGAGAAAATAATTCACAGAATGTAAACATTAAAGGCACTGTCTCCCCCAACACACACTCTCAAAAAAAGAAAAGAAACTTAACATGTGAGCTAGAAATACAACCCAGTGACAGAATTTACCTGACATGGGTAAAGGCCCAAATTACATACTCAGCAACAGATAAGTAAATAATAGAAACTTTTAGAAGTCAAAATAATCCTGTGTTGAAATGAAGTTCTGCTACATTCCATTGTCAAGTTGGGCAGCAAGCACTTTTATCTGCAAAGCCATCTCACTGGAGACGTAGCTCAATGGCAAAGCCTTGACTAACTTGCCAAGGCACTAGGTTAAATCTTAGTGTAGGGAGGAGGAAAAATATGCCACACTTAGTTTGAATGTATAGAGAGCAGTATTAAGTGTGTTTAGCATGCATTAGACTCTCAGTTTAATGCCCAACACCCCCCACACACACACACACCCAAACAACACCTTAAAGAGAACCAAAGGAAAATGCCAACTTATGGTTTTTTTTAAAAAGTCTGCTGGATAGGATCTCTGTATGAGGCCAGACTGGTCTACATAGTGAGTTCCAGACCAGCCAGAGTAGGATTTTGTCTCTAAAACAAAACAAAATCTGATGACCAGTGAGACAGCTCAACAGGAAACAGGAAGAGGAACTTACTAGGAAATATGACGACCTGAGTTGAAACTCTGGTGTCTACAAGCTGGAAAAAGAAAACTCCTAACTTGTCTTCTGACCTACACACTCATGGGCTCATGCATACATAAATGAATAAATGAAAATAACAAGGTAGGTAGTAGTGGTGTATGCCTTTAATCCCAGCACTCAGGAGGCAGAAGTGGGCGAATTTCTGAGTTGGAGGCCAGCCTGGTCTATAGAGAAACCCTGTCTTGAAAAACAAAACAAACAAACAAAAAACCACCAAGCCAAAACAAAAACAAACAAAAAAACCAACATGAAAGAAAGAAAGAAAGGAAGGAAGGAAGGATCCAGCCTGCATCATACTTGATACATAGTAGACACTCAAAATGGAGAAGTTACTATTGATACATACATCTATCTCACTTGTCTCAGCAGTATCTAATATACAAGTATTATTTTATAGGTTTCAGGGGTTGTTTTTTTGTGAATCCTATATAAAACTAGTTTCTTTAAACAACAACGAAATATTCATTTGCTGTAGAAATTCACTGCTTTTCCAACATAATTCTCAAGACAATTGCTAAGGACATGACTAAGCTGAATCTCACAGGAATCTCTCTTAGCACCTTAACAAAAAGATGTCATGTTCTAAACAACAAATTCTATAATTAGTGGCCTGAATAAGTCAAATAGGCTGTGAAGATTTCAACAACAGCTTACCTAATTTACAAAATGAAGAATGCAGAACAAAAGGACATTCTCCCAATAATGTAGCACTGATGCTTGTTAACTTCCATTTGATATTGTTACTTATTTCATTATTCAGAGTTCTCCTTACTTTAAGTAATATCTCAAAGTCTAGATATGGTGGTGTAGACCTACAACCAAGCGCCTGAGAAGCTAAGACAGAAGAACAGAGAATTCCAGCTACTGTTGACTACACAGCAAGACCTTTCCTCAAAAAATTAAAAAAGTAATAGTCACAGAACTCTCCAATACTAAAACTATAAAATTTTATATAAAATCTATGAATTCATAAAGCTACAAAAAGGTTAAACAAGCTAAACTCTTTATGTAGAAATAACAGATGGAAGTGTAATAGATCCTTAAAGATCAATCAAAGTCAATCTTTTTTACTAATGATAAGGATGGAACCTAGGGCCATGTGCCCCACTCTATAGCCAAAAAAAACAAAACAAAACAACAACAAAAAGAGCAAAAGCAGCTGGGCGGTGGCGGCACACGCCTTTAATCCCAGCACTTGGGAGGCAGAGGCAGGCAGATTTCTGAGTTTGAGGCGAGCCTGGTCTACAGAGTGAGTTCCAGGACAGCCAGGGCTATACAGAGAAACCCTATCTCGAAAAAAACCAAAAAAAAAAAAAAAGTTTATAAAAAAAAAAAAAAAAGCAAAAGCAACCCATATCTTTCATTTTTATTTTAATTTATTTTTACGTGCATGAGTGTTTTGCCTCCATTTACATTAGTATATTATATACATGCCTGTTGCCTTTGGAGGCCAGGAGGGCAGTGGATCCCCTGGAACTGGATTTACAGATGGTTGTAAGGTCCCAGGTAGGGCTGAGAATAGAACCCAAGTCCTTTGTGAGAACAGCCAGTGCTCTTAACCACTAAAACATCTCTCCAGCCCCCAACCTAGTATTTTGCTTTTAAAAGAGTGACTTAACCAGTAGTGATAGTGCATGACTCTGTAGGGCAGAGTCAGGCAAATTTCTGTGAGTTCAAGGCCTGCCTGGTCTACATAGTGAGTTCCAGCCCAGCCAGAGGTACGTAACCTCTGGTACCTGTCACCAAAAAGAAAAAGGCAAAAAAAAAAGGAAATTCTCAGAAATCTAAATATATAGACAAAACAATGATTCCTAGAGAGTAGCTGTATAAATGGGGAAAAGATTAGCATTAAAGCTAAAATCAGCTCATAAAGTAACATTTTTATAACATTTCATCAAGCTAACACTCGAGCTTTGGCCAAAAACAACTCAACAGCCAAAGCCATATAAAACTGCTTCAAAAAGTTAAGGAATAACTTCATTTGACTGTTTTAATCTTGCTTTCTTATCTCTACAGTACTGCTTTGGATGTACTCACTAAATATAAAAAGTTATTCTTCATACTAGACTGGTCCCTCGGGATTCTAATCACTATGAACACATGGAAACATTATAAACATATCCTCCACTGAATGATGTCATCATCACACTCCTTCACCAACTGTTGTTTTCCACAACTGAAGCTTTGCATCTTCAAGGAAAGGTTTTAGATCCATCAACATTTAAATATAACAAACAAAAACAAACCTCAAATATATGCTATATTTTATAGCAAAATAAGAGACTATAACTGAGACACAATTCAGTTGATCAATTATCTTGAATAATTAAATGTAAGATTTTTAGATATCTAAAAAAAATTTTTTATTGTTGTTGTCTCTTTTGTTTCTTAAATGTATAGTTTCTTATGCAGCCCAGATTAGACCTGATTTACTAAACAGCCTACGATGACATTGAACTGCTGAACTTCCTAACTTCTACTCCAAGTGCGTGCACCACCAACACATTTACCAAATGCTAGGAATTAAGCTGGGTTTCCTATACAACAAGGAAGCTCCAATGGCAGCCCTTCCAAGCTTTTTTTGTTTGTTTATTTAATTGGGGGTGGAGATATTTTTTGAGACATAGTTTTATTAGGTTTCCCAGAGTGGCCTTGAATTCCCAAGTGCTAAGATTATAAACCACCACACGGGGTTTGTAAGTCCTTTTATAACTTCAGGTTAACACTATATGTTATATGAATGTCTTACTTTGGAGCAATAGAGTCTTGAACTTAATCTTAGGTCTCCCACTTAGTAGATGAGTACTTCTACAAAAAGAAAAACAGTAACAATAGTGGTTGACAGCTGCATGTAAAGGTCTTACCTAGCATGCTTTAGACCCTGGCTTCAAAGCAAACCCATACACACACAAGAAAAGAGAAAAATAATATTGCTCAGTTGGTTTAGTGGACAGTGAGATAATAATAACTATAAAAAGAACTTAAAGCCGGACAGTGGTGGTGCACACCTTTAATCCCAGCACTTGGGAGGCAGAGGCAGGTAGATTTCTGAGTTCGAGGCCAGCCTGGTCTACCGAGTGAGTTCTAGGACAGCCAGGGACAGAATACAGAGAAACCCTGTCTCGGAAAAAAAAAAAAAAAAAAAAATTGTGTAAAAGAACGAACTTAAGTGAACACACAAGAAATTCTGGGGCTAGAGAGATGGCTCAGTAGTTGAAAGCACTTGCTGCCTTTGCAAAGGATCCTGGTTCAGTCCTCAGCACCCACATGGTGACTATACCACCTGTAACTTCAGTTCCATGGGCACCAACACTTTCTTTGGCCTCCAAAGGCACCAGGCATACATATGATACACATACATGCATGCAGGCAAGACATTCATACATATAAGATAAACATAATAAACAAAATAAATACAAATAAACAAAAACTGTTGATGTGACTACTCCCTTACTCCCTCAGCATACAGATTTACTTATTAATTATAGCCAAAGAATATCATATATCCCAAGCTAATCTTGAACTATGTAACCCAGATGACCTTGACATTCAGAGCCCCTTCTTCTTCCACTTACCAAGTGCTACAACTGAAGACTTTACCATCACATTACGTTTGTTGCATGGTATATTTTAAATTACTGTCACTATTATTCCAAGTAACATGGAGAGGTACTGGAGAAACTAAAACAAAAATTGTCATGATTTAAATTGAGCCTAGTGATGCAGGTCTAAAATCTTAGCTACTGGGAGGCTGAGGCGGGAGAATCACAAGTTTTAAGATCAATTTGGGCTCTCTCTTGAATTCAAAGCAAGCTTAGGCAACTTTCTGAGACCCTGTTTCAAAATAAAAAGTAAAGGAGATTATAGATACCTCAGTGGTACAGCACTAGCCTAGTTCAGCTAAGTCCTAAGATCAATCCCTGGAACAACCAGCGAAAAGGAAACATGATATTTAATAAGGGTCACCAAGACTCCTATGTTAAAAAACTATATAATAAGCACAGGTATTAAAAGAGGAAAAAAAGTTAGTGAAACATTACACATGAGAAGATAATGGTGGCATTTAGATTAAGGTGACAGCAGCAGAACTGGTAAAAGCAGTACAATCCATATCTATCATGAAGGTAAACAAGAAAGCTTCCTGTCAGATTGAAAAAACAAGAAAAAGAAAAAGAAAAAAGAGATGAAAGACATTTCCTATTTGCAGACTACAGAACTGGTAAAGAGAGAATTGCCGATTTGCCTAATGAGGTAAATTTACAAGACAAACTGGAAAGCACCCTCAGTTCAGTTTTAGAGAAGATGAGCCCCGTGGCTGGAGCTGGAGCCCCATGGGAGAGGACTTGCCTACACAGTCAAGGAGGCCCTGGATTCAATCTCCATTTAAAAAAAAAAAAAGTGCAACTTAGGAAAGAAATATATTTGAAACTAAACCTCTAGAAGCCAATTAAAGTCCTAAGACTGTATGAAATTACCCAGAGTCAGTATAGACAGAACAAAGAAAGAAAAAAGTGACACACACCAAAATCCCATCATTCAGGAGCCTGAGGGAAGAGTCTAGGCAGCATGGCAATACAGTGAAGCCTTGTCTTAAATTAATCATAAATCAGGTTACACTTATTAAAACTAGGTTTGAAGGCTACGCACGCATACATACATCAACATGTCACAGCATGGTATCACTTTCAGATGGATGTATGGAAAAGACTTAAATCAAAATTAGATATGCAAGTAGTTTGGAATAGCAATCCTGTGCAAGGCCCTGAGCTGTCCTCAGCTCTGGGGTGGGAGCACAGAGTATGATGTTCAAAAAGTCTCATATTTAGTAAGGATTTTTTGTCCTACTTTCTTATTTATCTGTTTTTCTTTTTCTTTCTTTCTTTCTCTCTCTCTCTCTCTCTCTCTCTCTCTCTCTCTCTCTCTCTCTCTCTCTTTCTTTCTTTCTTTCTTTCTTTTTCCCCTTTGTTTTTTTGAGACAGGGTTTCTCTGTATAGCCCGGGCTGTCCTGGAACTCACTCTGTAGACCAGGCTGGCCTCCTCAGAAATCCGCCTGCCTCTGCCTCCCAAGTGCTGGGATTAAAGGCGTGTGCTACCACCGCCCGGCTTATCTGTTTTTCTAATACGTCTGAAATAAGCATATGTGCTTTTTTTTTCACAAATTTTAATTTTGGAGTAGTTTTTGTTTTACAGCAATGTCTAAAAGTAGTACAGAAAGTACTAAGCTCTTTCATTACTATACGGTATAATTAGTAAGTCAACACTAGTAAGTTACTGACTGAACACACTTTATTCATGTTTCTCTAGTTTCCTCCTCAAGTTCTTTTTCTGAAACAGGACCCATCCAAGACACATTATACGTGTTCATCAGTGTCTTTAGGCTCCTCTAGGCTCTGACACTTTCTTAACCTTCTTTGTCTTAAATAACCTTGACAATTTGGAAATATACTAATCAGGCACTGAACAGAAGGCCTCACATTCTGAGGTTTTCTGATGGTTTTCTCATGTTTAAAATAGGATTATGGGTTTGGGAACACCAAAAAGGTAAAGGACTGTTCTACCACATTGTGTCCCATAATACACAGCATCAACAGGGTGACAGTACTCCTGACTATTTGGTTACAACAGTGTTTGCAAGATGCCTGCACTGTAAGGTTCATCTTTTATACATATGCAGGACTCTTGAAATAAGAAAACCCAAAGTGTTTTTTTAATTTGTATATTTTAACTTAATTTCAGTTTTAATAAGTGATAAGTAAAAATAATGTAAATGGATTTTTTTTTTACTTAAAAAAATGCTTTTAGTTAGGGTTCAGACATAATGAACATATGCTGAAAAGTGAGTTTGAGTCAGGCAACATTTTTATAGTGCTTTACAAGTGCCCAAATTATAGAAGTTCCTTTATAGAAAAAATTGTATATTTCCAAAATACTCCTATTACATGCAAACATATTTTTTATCCTTTATTTTAAAGGAATCACACTAAGAAAATTGAAAACATTCAAATCAAGTCCAATTTACTAACTATACTACCTTAATGTTCCAAAAGTTAATATATAATACTTATAATATATAATATTTACAATTAGTGGCATGAGGATCAGAAGTCCAAAGTCATTCTCAGCTAGTAAGCAACAAGTTCAAGGACAGATTAAGCTACTTAAAATTATATCTCAAAAATATAAAAAAGGAGGGGCTTAGGCTGAGTTTGGCTCAGCAGCAAAGTACATGAGAACTTGGGTTCACGTCCAGCACCCCTGGTGATTTCCATGCTTAAGGATGCATCAAACTTACACAGAACAAATCAAAATTCATATTACTATGTCAAAGACATGAAATCTTCATTTCTAAAAATCTTCCAGGTGATTCTGATGCTACTCATCTACCACACTCTGAACACTATTCACCTATCCCAAATAAGCCAACACTTTTCAAAATTATTGACAAAAACGTAAGAGTTATGGGAAAGGCTTACAAAAATAATATCTATGAACTGGTAAGATGGCTCAGTGGGAAATGCTGCTCACTGAGTAAGCCTGGTGACCTGAGTTTGACCCTTGGAGCTCATATATAGACGGCAGGAGACAACCAACTCTACAAGTTGTCTTCTATCACTTGCACATCCACACATATGAACAAGAATACATTTCTTTTGTTTTAATTTTTAGGAGCTAGAGAGATGGCTCAGCAGTTGAGGCACTTGTTCTTGCAGAAGACCCCAGTTTGATTCCAGTATCAACATGAAGACTTACAACTTTCAGTTCTAGGGGATCCAACAGCTTTTTCTGACCTCTGTAGTACACAGACATATATGTCAGCAAAACACTCACATACATAAAATGAAATAATAGGTCTAAAAGATAAAAAATTGTTTGAAAAATATAAAGAATAACATCTAAGACCAATATGTTAGCCTTCATCATTTAACAGATATTTATTACATTTATTATTTATAAATGTCAAAGTATCAAACCCAAACTGGCAAAATCAGAAATTTCTTAGTACTTCCTATAAATATAGGAATTTATATAATATAAGTTTTCAGATCTCAGCCTAGCAATGCAGTAAAAACACCACAGGCAGTACTCTATAATCTGCTTCAACAAGTCCCTCAAGTGATTCTGATGCACCACATAACCTCAGAGTCACTGGATTGTAGAAACCACACTGATCTCCAAGGATGTATGAAAAAACTATCTTCCTTCAAATAAATTATAAATAAAGCACTTGCCTACCATGTGCAAGGCCCTAGGTTTGTGCTCACAACTGGAAAATAAATAAATAAATAAATAAATAATAAAAATAAAAACCACAATATTAGAGAAATGGTGCTTGCTGAACAAGCCTGTAGACCTGAGTTTGATCCCTGTAACCCACAAATAGAGAAAGAAAAGAAAAAAAAAAAGGTAATGCTTCTTGTTGTAGAAGTACTTGCCTCCAAGATGAACCATCTGAGTTCAATCACAAGGCTCCACATGGTGGAAGTAGAGAACCAATACCTGCAAGTTGTTCTCTGAACTGCACTCACACACACAATATGTCAAGACAAGAAACAACTATATACCAAGTATCACTCCAGAAATGGTATGACAATGCAAAGACTCTCCTCACTTATTTAATGACTTCCCCCAATGAGGAAACAGCCTCAGCTCACCACACAGATGACCCTTCCCACTCCTTCATGTGCTCCACACTTCATCATACAGAATCGAAGTGTAATTACTCATGCCTGTCAATGATTGTCAAGGTGCTACAGACAGGAAGCTAGATTGTACCTTTCAAGAGCAATGCCAAGTAATGATGTTTACCTCTCAACTTTCCAGATGATATTCTTTACTGTTAAAAGATTTGTGCCGGGCGGTGGTGGCGCACGCCTTTAATCCCAGCACTTGGGAGGCAGAGGCAGGTGGATTTCTGAGTTCGAGGCCAGCCTGGTCTACAGAGTGAGTTCCAGGACAGCCCGGGCTACATAGAGAAACCCTGTCTTGAAAAACCAAAAAAAAAAAAAAAAAAAGATTTGTAATTCCTTGGCAACACCCTATACTTTAATACAATTCCTTCTGGGCCCTTTAGGTGTACTACTCAAAGGATGTTTTAGCCTGTATATTTTAATATAAATGAATGTTTACAATGCCAATCTCCTACTATAAACATAAAACATACAGGACAGAGCAATAACCAAAACAGCAAATTAAATGGAAAAAAACTTACAAAAGTGGACATAGAAAATATTAAATACAGTTAAAAGGATGGTAAACTTCTCTTCATTTTTAGTAAAATATTTCTATTCAAAAATTCTTTCCAGGCTAGACTATAGCTCAGTGATAAAGTGGAATAAAGACCTTACATATATACAGGGCTTTGGGTTCTGATCTTTAATACCACAAAATATCATGTTATAGAAAAAGAGAACATAATTCCTTCTCAGAGACTTTAAATCTTTTCTTGATTGATCATTTTTGTTTTCATTGTGAGACAGGGTTTCTCTGTGTAGCCTTGGCTATCCTGGAACTTGCTCTGTAGACCAGGCTAGCCATGAACTCAGAGATCCACCTGCCTCTGCCTCACGAAGTGCTGAGATTAAAGGCATTAATCACCACTACCACCTAAATCTTTTTTTTTTTTAATTAAAGGAAAAAATAAAGATTGCTTCATCCTGTCAACTAGTAGAATTATAAAATGGGAAATCAAAACATAGAAAACAAATTCATAATTTACTAGATAGGGATTCCAACATACCAAATTTCATCTAGAGGGCACAAAAAATATTCCTAAAACATTCATAACAGTCTATTTAAGACTAGCATATTGATTAAAAATTAATTTTTACACATGCCCTAACAAAATTTTTTCAGTTTATTTCATTAAGGAAGAAGAAACACCTGCTTGTAAAAAACCAAAACAATAAACTGCCCTCTAATTTCTATCTCTCTATCCATAGGCTAGTGCAGCTCTCTGATCTCATCAGAGTTCCTTTGTAAAGTAAACAATGGTTAACCAAGAAGCTCACAACCAGGCAGATCGCAGAAAATGTCACTGGAGTTCTCAGCCTCAAATCAGGTATCTACATCCACACATGTCTCAAGGCTCAGGAATAATTGCAAAAGAGAGCAGAAAGATTGGTAGAGCTAGAAGTCTGGGAGGACTAGGGCAAACAATTTCTTCTGAACATGACAGGACTTCTGTACTCATGAACTCACAGGAGCTGTGGCTGCCTGCTTAAGACCTACAGAGGCTCAAGCCAGACAACATTCTAGCATGTACAATGAGGGTTTCATGAGCCCCCAACCATAACTTAAGAGCTATGGACAGCTAGTGGCTTCTGGGGAATGTAGAGTCAGTTTTCTTTAAGAGTGTGGCTCCTGGTTGGTTGAATATACTCCAGTGTATGATCCCACACACAACACACAGGAATTTATGACCAGTACAAACTGGACCCAACAGACCAACAAGGGGAGATGGAAACAGGAAGAGAGGAGAAAAGAGGAAGGGAGAGAGAAGGAGGAGCGTGTCTGAGAGAGGCATGGGCAATAGGGTGCCTGAGTTGGAACGGTAGGGAGGTAGATTTGGGAGGACTTCTGGAGGGGAGGACAGGATAAACATGATCAAACACTTTTCAAGGTTTTCAAAAAATTAAAATATTTTTTAAACTTTTAAGTTATTCTGGCAGGTTTACTGATAGGTTAAAATATAATAAAAACCAAAATATTCCTCAACAATTTGAGTGCTGTAAAGTAAAATTTAATTAGTTGGTTCTTTTCTCAGCCCTACAAAATGAGAAAGTCTAATCAATAAGAATGCTAGGAATGGACATGGTATCCTATGCATGAATCCTAGTTCTTGGCTGGAAGGAGGAAGAAATAGGGAGTTATTACTTTAAGAATTTTAAGTTTTATCCAGGCAGTGGTGGCACACGCGTTTAATCCCAGCACTTGAGAAGCAGGGGCAGGTGGATTTCTGAGTTCGAGGCCAGCCTGGTCTAGAGAGTGAGTTCCAGGACAGCCAGGGCTATACAGAGAAACCCTGTCTGGGGGCGGGGTGGGGGGTGGGGGGTGGGGTGTGGAATTAAGTTTCTGTATAGGGTAATGAAGAGGTTTTGGTTTTACAAGTATTACATTGTGGTTCTTTTTTTCTGTTTATTTTGTTGAGACAGGTCTCTTCTACATAGCCCTGGCTATCTCAGAACTCTTTCAAACTCATATTCACTTGCCTGCTGGGATTAAAGCCATAGACTAGTACACCCAACTTACATTGTGAATATGTACATCCTAAAATGCTTAAAATGACAAATCTTACATATTATAACAAAACTCACTAAATTATATATTTTAAGTGGCTGAATTTTATGACATATGAATTCAAAATCAGTAGAGCTGCATTTAAACATTGAGGCCTGAAGGATAGCTCAGTTGTAAAGTATATGCCCAGCATGCTTAGGTACACTCTTTAGCACTGCTAAACAAAAAAGCAAAAAACAAAAACCCATATTAACCCAAGTTTCAACAGCAAGCTATGTATGTTGGCTCAGGCCTATAATCCAGCACTTCAGAGGCTGAGGTAGGAAAACGGCTAGGAGTTCAAGGCCAGGCTGAGCTACAAAGTGATAGCCTGCTTCAATGGATGGATGGATGGATGGATGGATGGATGGATGGATGACTAGTTAGATCTCATTGGTTTAAAATATATGATACCTAGGTCGAAGACTGAGCTGATACTATCTTAGCAATTATTTACTTTAAATTTAAAGGCTAGGAAGAATAATGGCAGATAAGACTGCAGACAATTTTTTTTCTTGGAGACAAGGTCTCTCTATACAGCCCTTACTGTCCTGGAGCACACTATATAGACCAGGCTGGCCTTGAACTCACAGAGAGCCACTTGTCTCTGCCTCAAGTGCTGAGATTAATGGTGTGTGTCACCACGCTCAGCCAAGATGAATCTAATCTTAACTAAACTTCTATTATTTAAAGTCCTGTATTTGTAATGTATGTGTTACATATTTGGTGTGCAACTTTCTTCTATTTCCAGTAAAGCACAGTTCTAAAAAGCACACCTTTACACTTTTGTTGGGCTAATTCAATACATGCAAGCAATATAAAACATATTTTTAATTAAATTATGTTTTTTTCTCAATGTGGTCTATTATAGTTTAGAAATGCCTCAAATTTTCCACACTCTAAGGTAAATCTGAAATACTGGGGCTACAGTGTCTCTCAGTGGGATAGTTTGCCTAGCATGTAGAGGGACTTGAATTTGACTATCATCAGTATAAGAGAAAGAAAAAAAAGGAAAAAAAAATATATATGTATATATATATATATATTATATATATATATATATATAAATAAGAATATATATCATTCAAATTGTTTATATACCTACAAGTAACTGTGTGGACCACTGGCTTTTCTCATTCCATATGGAAAAAGACTATATAAGCACAGTTTTATCCAGGCCACCCCCTTAAGTTAGAGTTGTATTCCTACGAGGATACAGAAGCCAAAACCAGGGAATCCACCCAAAGTAAACAACCAGCAGTAACCCTAAGCAGGAACTCAGAACTTCCAGTCCTGGTTGCATTTCACTTTGGCATCATTTACTTCCAAAGATAATTAAAGCCCATGCAAGGAACAGCAAAGAGGGAGATCATCTGCAAGGGAAAGAGGCAACAATAGAAATAAGTCAAAAAGCTGAGAAGTGACTAGATTTGTCAATTAGATAACCAATGCTAGCTGGGTATGGTGGCCACTCAGTATTCCAGGCTTTAGAAAGACTGAGACAGGAAGAGACCAGGTTGGGATACAGAGTGTCAAGCCAGCTAGGTTACAGAGCAACAGGCTACCTTTCCCAAAAAAAAAAAAAAAAAAAAGCCAAAGAAAGTCAGTCAATCAATCTGGTGGCATCTGCACTAGGAATGAGCAGAAAGGAAGGAGTTTAGGCTGGGGAAGCCTGGAAGTGTTCACTGCTCTTTACAGAGGGCTAGACAGGGGAGAGGTATTTTAAAAGCCAATTAGGAAGAACAAAAAGACATCCAGGGAAATCAAAGACAGGAAGAAATTTTAAAATGCTAACAGTCCACCAAGTACCAACTCTTGCTTCACGTAGTGTGCAATCTAACCCAAATCTTACCATCATAAGATACATGGCATGACCATGGGCAGGTTGTCTTTGTATTGCCTTACAAGGTTTACAAAGGAACTGACCACAGAGGTATCTTCCTTCCAGATCTCACCTATCCTAATACTCCCCTAACCACCCTTCTGGCCTTTCCAGTCACGCATATCTGAACAGAAACTGTAAAAGATGCAACACTTCTTGTCAACCACTATATTAGATATAAAAGTGAGCCGGGCGGTGGTGGCGCACGCCTTTAATCCCAGCACTTGGGAGGCAGAGGCAGGCGGATTTCTGAGTTCGAGGCCAGCCTGGTCTACAGAGTGAGTTCCAGGATAGCCCGGGCTACACAGAGAAACCCTGTCTCGAAAAACCAAAAAAAAAAAAAAAAAAAAAAAAAAAGATATAAAAGTGAGCATATACACATGTTCTAGACTGTTTGATTAAGGCAACACATCCTAAAATTTTTCTGTTCAAGCCTTAAAAGAAACTCATACTTACTAGAAGTCATTAAATCCATTCAGCTTAAGTGATAAACTGTGGCTAAAATGTAAGCTGAGATTTTGAAGGTAAACTGGTCATCTTTTTCTTCTCTAATCACTTCTCTTACTTAAATCAAAGGTCAAATTATTTACCTAAGAATTTCTTTTAGGAATACTTATTCTATGATTAAATTCATACTTTCTTTTAAATATATTTTATACTATTAATTGTATTAAGCAAGTTTAAAGTAAAATTATTTTACAATACTAGTAAAATACCTGCTTACTTTAAGAAGAATAAAATCCTTTTCAAGGCCAGCCTGGTCTACAGAGTGAGTTCCAGGACTGCCAGAGCTACACAGAGAAACCCTGTCTCGAAAAACCAAAAAAAAAAAAAAATCCTTTCTGTCAGGCCCAGAGAGATAGCTCAACTGTTAAAGGTACAAGCTGCTCTTCCAGGGGACTAGGCTTGATTCCCAGCACCTACGTGGTGGCTAACTCACAACCTCTGTAACTCCAGCTCCAAGGTATCTAACTCCCTCTTCTAGCTTCTGCAGGCACTAGGCACACACATGATACACAGACTTACATGCAAGCAAAAAAGACTAATTTTTAAAATCCTGCCATTTATGACCAGATTTCCAATTCCATAGAAAATATCCACAAGTTTTATATGCAGTCTTATCATACCCATCTTACAGATCAAAAGGAACAATGATGTTAAAACAAGTCTGTCTTGTAACCTCAGCACTTTCCCAGCCTATCATGAGTTCTATAACAAGTTCAAAGCCAGCCAAGCTACAGGGAGACCACATCTCACGAAAATAAATAAAAAAAGGCTAGAGTACTCAAAGTCATCTTCATTGCTTTTGGAAAGGACTCAAAACTAAATCATTTAGACCCAGGCTTTAGAGCCAAACTCACCCAAAGTAAGTAAGAAAGAACATAAAAGACACTTACATATACATACATTTATGACAGTGCCATAATGAAGACTTTCAAGGATAACTAAATTAAAAGTAATTTTCAAAACACACGCGCGCGCACACAACACACACACACACACACACTTCTAACAAGTTCTGGTTTTGATAGAAGTAGGAAAAAAGTAAAATGCCCAAAATACAGATACAAGACTGAGAGTACGGCCAAAAGAGTGCTTCACTATCATACTCAAGAGCCCGGGTCTGAGCCCCAGCACCACAAACAAAACAACACACAAATTAAATTAACAAGATTGAGTGGGCAAAGTCTCTCTTACTAAATAAAGTATCACTCTTAAGACCAAAAACTAGGGGGCTGCAGAGATGGCTCAGCAATTAAGAGCACTGACTGTTCTTCCAGAGGTCCTGAGTTCAATTCCCAGCAACCACATGGTGGCTCACAACCATCTATGAGATCTGATGCCCTCTTCTGTTCTCTCTGAAGAGAGTGACATTGTACTTACATTAAATAAATAAATAAATAACCAAAAAAATAAAAACAAAGAAAAAGCACACCATCACCGGGCAGTGGTGGCGCACATCTTTAATCCCAGCACTTGGGAGGCAGAGGCAGGCGGATTTCTGAGTTCGAGGCCAGCCTGGTCTACAGAGTGAGTTCCAGGACAGCCAGGGCTACACAGAGAAATCCTGTCTCGAAAAACCAAAAAAAGAAAAAGAAAAAAAGAAAAAACACACCATTAAGAAGGCTCAGTGGGTAAAGGTGCTTGTCAAGAAAGCCTAGCAACTTGAATTCAGTTCCTAAAACCCACACAAAAGTGGAAAGAGAGAAATGACCCCACAAAGTTGTCTTTGAACTTCCATACACATACTAAAATGAAGTCCCAATTCCTTTCCATTTTTTAAACATATATTCTATGCATAAAAATACTTTGTTCACATGTATGTTAGGTGTACCTATGCATGCCTGGTAACTGCAAAGGCCAGAAGAAGAGGTCTTATCCTCTAGAACTGGAGTTATAGACTGTTATGAGCTACCATGTGTGGGTGCTGGGGAGAAAAAAAAACACATTCTCGGCAAGTGCAGCAAGTGCTCATAATCTCTGAGCCATCTCTCCAGCCCTCCAATTCCTTTTTATAATTCATTCATTAAGTATTTATTAAACATCCTCTATGTGCATAGCAATATGGCAGATTGCAAAGCAATCTCAAATAAGAGGCTTGGGAATATAGCTCAATGATAAGCATATCTGTCTGGTATGCAAAAAGCCCTGATTTTAATCCTTAACATTATAAAATATATGAAATCTTTTTTCTTTTCTTTTTTTCTACTTCTTTTGTTGTTGTTGTTGTCACTGTTGCTGTTGTTGAAGGGGGTTTCTCTCTGTTAGCCTTGGCTGTCCTAGAGCTTGCTTAAACCAGGCTAGCCATGAACTCATAGACATCTGCTAGCTTCTGTCTCTGGAGTGCTGGGAGACATTACATTTCACAGACAACACTAACAGTAATACCACAGGTGATACTCCAGGATGTAAAAACTAAAGCTTGTAAGATTTTCATGCAAAGCCCCGTTCAAATGATAAGAGAAACACCCTTCTGTGCCATCTTCCCAATCCTCTGGAATAGACTGGGATTCTGAATTCTTCATTCCTCTGTAATTATACTATGCATTCACATGTTACATGTAGCCTCATTATACACAAAATATACTATTTCATACATCTTGTCTTTTCACGTGGCAGTATGACTTGACAGGCCAATGGAACGTTAGAGGAACAGAATCTGCAAATATGCCAGTGGGACTGGGCTTGCCGTCTGTCACTGCCTTGACACACGCTGCTCCTAAATATGTAGGTATTATTCTTCCTCCCTCCAGATTTGGGCTCACAAAAAGACAAATGAAACAAAATAAATAGTTGCTATATGATATGAAGATTTTGTGGCTATAGGTTATCCTGTAGCCAAGGTTATTAGCATCCACCATACTCAGATTCAACTGGCACTGATGATATAAAGCATGCATCTCTTTTAAACTCTGTGGGTAAAGAACTCCTCCACCTCAAAAAAGGTGTTATATACAAATTAACTCAGTATAACTAAACTACAGAGGAAAAAAATACTTATTTTATCAAGAAACTCAGGTAACTGTTGTAGTGTCCAAACTGAGAAACACAAATGAAGATTAACAAACTTGCAGTTACTTGATAAAATTTACTAACCACTCAATAATGTTAAACAGATGACTTTCTCACTTTACACAACTATATTCCTGAAGAGAGGTGAAACTGAAATATAGACAAAAGAATTATTTCAAATGTAATACAAAAGCTGACCCTCAAGCAAGCCTGAATTACCTTATTAAGGCTGGTAGTGCATTTAATAAATTTTTATTAAAATAATTTCTTTTAAGCAAGTACATCTCTATTTTCTAATAAATTCCAATTATTTGCATATCAACTGTTCTTAGAACTAAGGAGTCCAAAACTTAGAGTAAAAGGGATTAAAATCATTTCAAAAGAAATTATGTATTTAGTAAACCTGACTTGGTAGCTCACACTTGTAATCCCAGTGCTTGGGAGGCTGAGGCAGGAGAACTGCCAAGAGCTTGAATCCAACCTAAATTACACAGAATTGCAGGACAGGCTGCCCTAAAACACCACCACCAAAGATAACTTATCCAGGATCCCAAAGAATGATGTAATATTTATTAGTCTTGCAGTATTTTCTCTCCTACTCAACTACATCAATTGCGCCTACCAGCTCCATCATTCATCAGTATATCCCAAATCTACACAGATACTCCCTAGTCACTTTGTACTTAATGAAGCTGCACTAGATGATCCGCTATTGGGCAAAGTTTTCTGTCTGTTTTTTTTTTTCTATAACAGGTTTCTATGTAGCCCTGGCTGTCTTAGATCTCAACAGCTGTATGTCTAGGTAGACCAGGCTGACCTTGAACTCACAGAGATCCACCTGTTAGACAAAGTTTTTACACAGTCAGAACCCTGGCAATGCATGATCAGTACCTGCACCACTAGTTTATAAACATCCAAGTCTCCTTTCAAAATTGACCTGGCAAAAGCATTACTTTATCTCATGTTCCAATTACAGGGAGAGGAAGTTGTTGCTGGCTCTGCTGCTGTTGTTAGCACCGAAGAGGTAGGGAAAGATACAGGCTATAATCCTGGCTCCACAATTTACTATGTGATGAGTTACTTAAAATTTTGTACGTAATTCTCTCTCCCTTGTTGTAAAAGGGGAACAATAATGAAAACCTATAACACAGAACTGTCAAGAGGACTGGAGGAGAAAATATATGTAAAGCTCATTTAAGATTTGTTGGTGCATAGCAGGCACTCAGTAAACTCAGCTATTAGAGCTCTGAAATCCAGCTTCAAAGATGCCATCATCTAGGACTATATATAACACAGGGGAAAAAAACTGAGCTCACTTTTATACAAGAATTCTTTAAATATAACCCTTTTAAAAAGAGGATAAAATCCATTTACCAAATAATTATTTTGAAATCCATGGAGTTTTTTTCTGATTTTTATCAGTTCTGGTCACAATGACAAGTACAACATTATAAACAAGAATCTGCATTCTAAAGATTCTAAAAAAGATCAAAATTTTAAAACAAAATGTTCTTGGGTTTCTGCTTGCAGAATGACTGCTTACGTGTCAAGGCCATCTTTACTCTTTTCCTATTTTACAGGAACCACATGACTTGTGGTTAGAGCATTTAAACAGCTAACAAAGAAATTTGGAGGCAATTTGTTCAGTTTTGCTTCAAAAATAACTGAAACAATCGAAAATATTAAAATATCAAGTTTCAGTATGTAATCAAAATCAGATTTTCCAATGATGTTTTAACAATACATAGATTCATCATTAAGATTCTAAATATAATGCGGCTTGAGAAATGGCTTAGCCATCAAAGACTAGACTCAGAACCAAAAATATAAAATACTACATATTAATCAACAATAGACAATAGTATCAAATTCACAAAAGGAAACTTCAAATTTCCATTCAGTATTTTCCCAGGACAGACCTTTAAAATACAAATTAAACAAGTAATCTCTGTGTCTAATACAGCAATGAAGAATTCATTGAATGTGAAAATTACTTTTTAAAAAATTGGAAAACCATGATTTTGTCTACTCATTTTTAAACGAATACTTCATCTGGCTAATTTAAGAATTCGTTCCTGAAATTTTCTAAAAGCAAATCACAAAAGATTGTTGCTTGAAAATAACTGCAATGAGAAAATGGATTGTTTTTTTCTCAAGGCGACTGAGAATTAAAGAGGAAATGGCCAAAGGAAAGGGGAGTAGCATTTCCTTTCACACGTTAGGAAAATGTCAAAGAACTTTCAGGAGTCAAATCTCGAAGTCTGATGTGAGGTCAAAGTTGTCTCAATGACAGGAAAACCAACAGACGCCAGATGACTAATAGAAAAGTTATCAAAAACACTTCTGTGCCCAGCAGTTATTCCAAAAGGATACAAAGTTTAAATGTCCAGGATGAAAAGACAGAGAATAGTTAAGATTCTTGGGAGCAAAACAATATTAATGATGACAGCAACAGTGTTACATACTGTATCAAGATTCTCACACTCTGACTTCCTCAGCCTTTATTCTATTCATCATGTAATATTTTTAAATAACGAAAAGTAACGTGGATTCCCAAAGAGTGACCTAAATGTAAAAATAAGGTTCAATCATGTGTGTATCTAGTTCTTTTTATTGTAAACCAAATCTGCTTCTTTCCATCAAAATAAAAAAATCTACCAGCTTTATCTCCAAAAATCTAATAGACAGTTCACTAGTGATTAAAATAATTATTTTTGATCCTTGCATTACCTCACAGCTAAAAATGTCAAGATACCACACCCAATATGTCTTTTTCCCCCCTCCGTGGGGGAGGGGTCAGGGAATACGGGAGTACGGACGGGAAACTACACGCAAACACCGAAGGTGATTTCCTTGGCTGGCTCCTCCACCCGGATCCGAGAGCACGCGTTCTGAGGGCAAGCACAGGCCTCGGCCTCTGCAGGCTCCCTCCCTCGTCACCCGCAGGGGTAGGAGGTGGGACACGCCACTTAGGGCTACTCACCAGCCGTAGTGCTGACCAGCAGGACGGCCCATAGCAGCCAGGGCACCCGAAAGGGCCGCTGCAGCGAGGAAGTCATCCCTGGGCCAGCCAAGAAGCAGGAGGGCAAATAAAAGAAATGTGGAAAGTAAATTCGGGCGGAGAAATCCGGCCAAGAGGCTGCTCTTCGTCTGATTTATCCTGCCCGGATTACAATGCAGTTTGAAAGGACAAATGGCAGATGCGAAGACCTAGCTTGTAGAGCTCTCATTCCACTGCAGAATTTCCCTTCATTTCGCTCCCTCGTGGCTGGGGGGCTTCATTCGCCTAGGACGAGGTGCCTCGACTCCCCAGACTGAAGGCATGTCCGTGGGGAAGAAGCAGGGAGCCCAGAAGAAACCCCTGCAATTATTTCCCTCGTAGTTTCACGATATCAAAAAAATATCCAGATCTGGGAGAAAACATATCCAGAGTGCCGAGGGGTGGAGGGCGGGGACTCGATGGGAGCACTGAGGATCAGAACAAGTTCCCGACCACCGGGAAGGGCGAAGCGGGGCAGGCAGCGGCGCCTGGCCGCTCGAGTCGCATCGCTCCGGACTCGGAGGACAGTGGGGTTCCTTTTAAAGTTTCGCTTCGTTGCTTCCTTCACTCGGATTTCGACATCAACCAATCTTTTCCACCGACTGGGTCGAAAAAGGTGCCTGCTGCCATGGGCGAGCCCACAGCTTCCTCGGAACAATCGCTCGGGGGTCGGGCAGGCCGGGCCTCGGGTCGCGGGGGAGGGGAGGGTCGCGGCGGCGCGACGAGCCCGGGCGAGCGACACGCGGGGAGGTGCGGGGCTGGCCCTTCAGGGCGCTCCGCCCGCGGCCTCGCTCTCGGCTACTCCAGCCCCTCGCTCTTGCCTGAAGTAAATTCCACCATGAAAACCCCGTCTCCTCCCGTCGATGGCTTGCGTGAGCGAATCACAGCCCCTCTGGAGAAAGCCTCCGCCGCCGCCGCCGCCTCGTTCTCCGCAGCTCTGGGCTCCGGGAGGAGCTCGGGCGTCGCGGGCCGAGGGCGGGGGGCGGCGGGAAGACGGACGTAGGTGGCCGAGGAAGGGGTGGGCAGCAGAGCTTGCGAAACACCCTGAGCCCCTCCGGGAAGCACCTCCAATGGTTCCGAGCAGACCAGACACAAAGGGGGGAGTCGCCGCAGCTGCCAGTCTGAGGCGCTCCCGGTCACCGGAGTCGCCCCGCCTCCGCCGCCGCCTCCTCCTCTCAGTCTCCGGCTCTCCAGCCGACCCCTGTCTGTCTCGGGCCTGTGGTGCAGCGCGGGCGGCGGCGGCCGGCGGCGGCGGCGGCGCCAGAGAGCCGCACTGCGCCTGCGCGACCGCGGCCCCGCCCGGCCCCGCCCCTCACTCCCAGGCTAGCTGGAAAGCGAGGCCCTCGCGCGGCGTCTCTCGCCGGGGCGCCCGGGGCAGGGAGGGGCTGTCGTGGGGTGGGCAGCCTAGGTCCCTTCCCTCAACACACGCGAACGTTCCGCACGTGGGTGCCGTGCGATCTGAGCAAGCGTGTAAGGGAGGGCGGCCACACTCTTTTGTTTAAAGCAGGCAAAGGCTACTCAGGAAGGTGGGCGAAAAGCCTCGAAGGCACGCTGCCGCTGTTTGTAGCGGCGGGCGCATCCTCCTCGGTTTCCCTGAGAATCCCGACCGAGCCGCCTTTCCCAGAAGCCGAGACCCGGGTCGCGTCGGGTCCCCCTCCCGTCGCGGCGCAAACAAAAGCCTCAGCCTCAGTCGTAAGACCGCGAAACTGACGTGTGCGCGCTAGTCTGGGTCGGGCTTTCCTCGAGCAGCCATCCCCGGGGCCTTCTTGGATGACAAGGCTGCTGAGCAATTGCGAGCGTGCGAAACCAGCGGAAAAACTTAAGCTCGCACACGCCGGCCAGCCGTGCCTGCGCGTCTCCTGCTCTGCCCGCACCTCTCCCGGGGAGGGTTTTCTTCACAAAGGCTGGAGGGTCTTTGCAGGGCCTGTGAAGGGAGAACTGCGGCACAGAGTAGCTGCCTCCAGGTATGGAGTGGGGTCCTAGCTCCTCACTCAGCGAGTGGAGACAGTACCGCCTGCACCGCAGTTTCCTAATCACTTTAAACCTCTTTTTTTTTTTTTTTTTTTTTTTTTTTAATCTCAAGTTGGTTTGATTCGGCCAACCAGGTTAAGGGAGGGACCCCCTGCGGGGTCAGCCGACTTGGGTGGGATTTTGCTAGGGGAAAGGGGAGAAGATGACGTGCTTGGCGCCATGATCGGAAGTCTGGGTTTAATTCTTTAACTGCGAGGTGGAAAAATTGCGTGGGAGGGCGATCTTAAGGGGTGAAGTCTAGCCCTCCCTTCTCCCAGTAGGCAGAAAGGTTGTTCTGAAGGCTGGTTTTGCCGGTCTTTCATTGTGGCTAAGGGCAGTTCCAGGATACATTCATAAATACACTCCTCAAGCCTTAGTGTTCGCTTGCTTATTCAAGCCTCCTTTTATCTCTTTATCTGAACGTGATGTTAATAATCACATTCCTTAAACTGGTTTCTGTTATCATAGTAAATATCTGCTATAATTAAGAGTTGTGGTAATACCTGCCTAGGGCCCTTTTTTAGCTGAAATATTTTTATACTGTTTATCCTTCAGGCAGAGATATATTTTTTTCTATATAATAAAATACCTTTTGAAAAATAAGGAGCATATGCATTAACTCTTTAGCTTTAATACCATATTTTGTTTTGCCTAAAAGGCTTAAAATAAGGAACTGGTATTGTTTTAACATTTAGCTTTCAAGACATGAGATCTAGTTGTCAAAGAAATGACAGATGTTGAAGGTGCAGGAAGTTTATTAGCTGGTGAAATACAATTTTTCTTCCTCGAATTGAGGTCAAGTACTTTATTATTCAATTATTATTTGCATAAAATTTTCCTAAGAAACATTAAGTACCCTTATACATGTTATAAATGTATAATAAATTATGTAGGAAAGAAGTCTTAGGAAATTCATGTGGGAAAAGTTCATGCCACTAACTTAGCTGGAATAATTAATCAGCAGACCTCGATTTGCATGCAGCTCTCGTTCCTTTTCTGTTGCCCTTACAGACGAGATGTGACTAGTCCCAGTGAGAAGGAACATATAGAAGAATTAAAACTTAGCAATAACTTATCTTTTAACACAAGGCAGGCAATACTAGTCTAATTCTGGTGCAAACAAAACTGAGGGAGCAACGTGGTCTGGTCTGGTCTCTTTGGTGATCAAGATGGGCTACATTGTAATAACATCCCACATATCTTCATCATTAGCTTTTGAGGCAAAAATGTGTGTTTGATAGGAGCATTAGTGGACCTGTCATGTGGTCTGTATGCAGCTTGAGAACATCTCTATAAGATCAAGGAAGGCAGGATTAGAGAGTATGGAATAGACTGATTACTAACATAGTTGCAACTGAGGCTTCAGCCAACTGCAAGGACTCTGGGATAGAGGTGGCCTTTCATTGTCCTAAAATGTAGTAAGACTCCAGTTGCATAGAATCTATCCAGAGTTGGGAGGTGACTTAAGCCAAGAAAAACCTCAAAGAAAGATCCACCTGAGAATTGTCAGTTACCTGGGCTTTGAATGTGTCATGTGTACTTGGGAACTTAGCATAGTGCTCTTCCTTGCAGTCCCTGAGGTCCCTGCATTGCTAGATGCTTCACTAAGACATAGGCTTTCAAGATTGCCAGAGTAGAGATTGTAAAATTTTAATTGCTAGATGTTCATTGTCTTGCTCTGGCTGTTTTTAGGTTTTCTTGACACAGGGTTTCTCTGTGTATCCTTGGCTGTGATTGAACTCACTTTGTTGACCTTGATGGCCTTGAACTACCTACCCCTGCCTCCCATGTACTGGGTTTTAAAAGTGTTCACAACTGCCACCCAGGGGTCTGGCTGTTTTAAAAATAGACAAATATCTTCTACCAGAAGCAATGTGTATTCTCATTTTATAGCCAGTGAAATCCCATGACCAAATCTAACTTCAGAAGAGTAGGAAATACAGTCCTACTGTATTACTAGAGGAAGACCCTGAGTACTGAGAAAAGCCCTAGCATCATCCACATGCCCAAGGGATAATCCCTAATACTCAAGTTATCAAAAGCCCAACAAGTAAGGTATTCTAATATACGGGGTAACTTGGAGGTCAGGAATCCAGGGATGAAGGGAAACAACACCATCTGAAAATCTGATGTATCTTCATTGTGTATTATGGTCTTTCATGGAGTCTGTCTTTCCTTTGAGTTAGAGAACTGACACAAAGCAAGGCCCAGGTTAGAAGGGGACATTAGTTTGGGAATTTTAATTGAGATAGAGTCCCAATATACAGCCCTGACTGGCCTGGATCCTGCCTTTTCAGTGCTGTGATTATAGATGTGAGCCAACTGACCTGACTTCAACAGATTATTAAATCTAGACCTGGAGTAAAGTCCAAAGAGAATTCAGAGTTCATATTCTACCAATGAAGACACATTGGAGTTGACAGAGCTCAGAAACACTAAATTCTGAGAATAAACCACACAATCATTAAAATAAAAAAATAAATAAAATAAAAAAGAAGAAGGAGGAGGAGAAGGACACCTTAGCTTTAGCAGAAAAGCAGTGCAAATATCCAGTGTTTGGCACTGAGATACCTATCCAGGTCAGAATAACAGAAAATGAAACTATTCAGGGCTAGAGAGATGCCTCAGGTGCTAAGAACCATTGCAGCTCACTCTGGAAGAGAAGACTAGAGTTTGTATCCCAGTATCCATGGTGTACACAAACTTCTGAAGCTACAGGTCTAAGAGACCCACACTCTCTTTCAACCTCCAAGGGGATATGCTCAATCATGTGCGCATACCTTCACACAGATGCACACTCTCAAATCTTCAAATTAAAAAAAAAAAAAAATGCTTAGAAATTTTATGATTTAAAGCCAGACAGTGGTGGTGCACGCCTTTAATCCAAGCACTTAGGAGGCAGAGGCAGGTGGATCCCTGAGTTCAAATCCAGCCTAGTCTGTAAGTTTCAGGACAGCCAGGGCTCCACAGAGAAACCCTGTCTCACTGTCATGCCCAGCCCCACTCCTCACAAGAATGAAATTCTCCAAAGAAGACTTCAATTTTCCACAACTTTTTGTTTGTTTGTTTGTTTGTTTCTTTGTTTGTTTTTGGTTTTTCAAGACAGGGTTTCTCTGTGTAGCCCTGGCAGTCCTGGAACTCACTCTGTAGACCAGGCTGGCCTCGAACTCAGAAATCCACCTGCCTCTGCCTCCCAAGTGCTGGAATTAAAGGCGTGTGCCACCACCGCCCAGCTTCCACAACTTTTTAAAAATGTATTATTACTGGGGTAAAGGAAAGTTCCAGGGTTCTAATGCAAATTACACAGCAAGCACCTTTACCCAATGAGCCATTTCACCAGTCCCTTTTTTCCACAATCTATTTGATTTAGTCTAGACTTCTCTACTGACATACAACTCTTCCCTACTGATGCCAGAAATGCCCTACTGCTCAAAGAAGTACACAGAGATTCTCTCTACATGGGACCTTTTGTTCTTTCTTTCTTTCTTTCTTTCTTTCTTTCTTTCTTTCTTTCTTTCTTTCTCTTCTTTCTCTCTCTCCTTCCCTTCCTTCCTTCCTTCCTTCCTTCCTTCCTTCCTTCCTTTCTTTCTTTCTTTCTTCTTTCTTTCTTTCTTTCTCTTTTACAGACAGGGTTCCTCTGTGTAGCCCAGGTTGTTCTGGAACTCACTCTGTAGACTAAGCTGGCTTTAAACTCAGAGATCTGCCTGCCTCTGCCTCCCAGTCCCTTTTTTGGACCATAAGCATGTATCACCATTGTTAAATCTTTTATTGAGGCTTTTAGTTAAAAAACAACAACAACAAAAACAAACAAACAAACAATATAAACAAAAGAAGGTGAAAGAAAGCTTAAAACAAAGCACTACTTTCTGAAGTTCTTTAGCCACATGTACACCTACCTAGTAGACCTTTGAAAGTATTATTACTTACCTTGAGAATACTAGCCACATTCCTAGAATCCAGTCCCATCATGTGGCTCTACGCATCCACTTATCCACTTATATAACCAAGAAACATTCGCTATTCAGTATCCTAAGTTCTTGAGATACTCCAAGGAATGAGGGAGATATTTTTCATACTTTTCTTTATGTTACATACTGATGTTCACTTTCCATGGCCAGATCACATATGTAGCTGTTCAAAACAGTACATATTGGTCATCTCCCAATTCTGAGTCAGGAGTGTGGGCACAGTTTAGATGGGCATTCTCAAAACAGGACAGCTCATTTATTCAAAGCAACCAAGGTTAAAGTCTTGAGTTTCAGTCTGCCATAGCCAAGTCCCATCACCACTGCCATGTTCTACAGGTTGGAGGTAAGTCACAGGTTCTATACACACGCAAAAGGAAGAAATGATACATAATACAGGATGAAATGGGGGTTACCTTTGGGTATGTTTACTATATTTGCCTTCGAGCAAGAAGAAACAACATGAGCAACATAGCTGTTCTACCTTAGAAGGACTCAACAGGAGAGTCCTGTTTGAGGAAATATTTCTTCACATGAGACTTATGTTATGGATCTGATGACTAGGCAGAACTCTAGTGAAAGAATCATTGGGACTTAAAAACTAGACAAAAGAGACCAATAAGCCGGGGGGGGGGGGGGGTGGCGCACGCCTTTAATCCCAGCACTTCGGAAGCAGAGGCAGGCGGATTTCTGAGTTCAAGGCCAGCCTGGTCTACAGAGTGAGTTCCAGGACAGCCAGGGATATACAGAGAAACCCTGTCTCGAAAAACCAAAAAAAAAAAAAAAAAAAAAAAAAGAGAGAGACCAATAAAATGGCTCAGTGGGTAAAAGCGTTGGCCACACAAGTCTGAAGGCTGCAGTCTGAATAAACTCTTCTTTTTATGAATTGCCATAGTCATGGTATGTTATGGCAACAACAGAAAAGCAACTACTCCAAGAGACAATACATTACACGCAAGCTCCTTAAAAATGTACAAGGTTTGCTCTTACTTATCTGTATAGGCTAAGCAAAGGCTCTATAGTAGGAAATTTTGGATACAAAGAAAACAGACAAACTATCTGCTCCAGCAGAGCTCTATGTTACTAAATAATTCACAGTTCCTCAAGCACATAATCCTTTCTGTATCTTTTGTTCTTGGCTATTTTGTCTGCCAAGAACATACTTTACCCTCTGATTGAATCATTAACTCTTGCTATTCTCCAGTCAGGTTAGACAATATTACCTATAATAAGATAAAACTGGAACCACAAAATGGCTCAGCAGGTAAAGGTGTTTGTCTCCAAGCCTGGAGATAGGAGTCAGATCCTCTGGACCTACAGTGGTGAAAGGAAAAAAACAACTCTCAAAAGTTGTCCTTTAACCTCTACACAAGTGACATGGTACTCAAGTACCTATACACACACACACACACACACACACACACACACACACACGCGTGCGCACAAGAACCCACAAACCCCTCTGGCTTTTGTAAAATGTTGCATTGTCACACTGCATTTTGGTAACTTGTTTTCATTACTAGATTGTAATTTAAAATGACTCTGCAGCTCTGTCTGATAAATCACTATCCCTAGAAAGGGATTGGCAGGATTCCTGAAAAACACCATTGAAATAAATTGTTTCAAACCTTCCCTAAGATGTAAGAAACAAACTAGGACGCCTTTAGTACCAGTACTTGGGAGGCAGAGGCAGGCAAGGTAGATCTCTGTGAATTGGAGGCCAGCTTGGTCTATACAGTGAATTCCAGGATATCCTGGTCTACATAGTAGTCAGTTCCAGGCCAGCCAAGGATACAAAGTGATCCTGTCTCAAAAGACAAACAGACAACAAAACAACAGCAAAAAAAATAAAAAATAAAAAAATAAAAAAAATGAGGAATAAGAATGGTGCTAAAGCTGGCAGTGGTGGCCCATGCTTTAAACCCAGCACTTAGGAGGCAGAGGCAGGTGGATTTCTGAGTTCGAGGCCAGCCTGGTCTACAGAGTGAGTTCCAGGACAGCCAGGGATATACAGAGAAACCCTGTCTCGAAAAACCTAAAAAAAAAAAAAGAATGGTGCTAAAATCTTAGAAGTTCCTGGAGTTTATCAGTCTATTTAACCTTGACAATGGATAGTTAGAACAGTTACTGTTTACATCGATAATCCTTTTATTCCAGCTATATATTTTAAAGCTATTTTATATTTCATTCATACATCAAAATAACCTTTTTCAGGTTATATTCACATTTATTGCACTTTACTAAGGTTCATGTTGTAAGTGTGATGGGGGATTGAGACAGTCTCACTATATAGACCAGGCTGGCCTCAAACTCACAGGGATCCACCTGCTTTTACCGCCGCCTAAATTCTGGGATTAAAGGCACACGCCACCATACCTAACCATATATTATCCCTTTCAATACTCTGTTTTCACCTGCTCATAGCTAGAACATAAAATTTCTACTTAATTTAAATGCTAATATGTGAGAAGAATATATAATCTGCCTTTCATTTGCCCCTATGATATCTGATTTCCCCATTTTCACATTTATTTAGAGGCACAATGAATTATATAAGTTGGTAATCAATCAAGAGCTTTTATCAACCCCCTTCTGGTACCCTTCTTTAATTTACAAAAATACTCTATCAGTATTCATCTTTGAAATCTCTGTCCTTCTCAGTGACGAGCACAACAGGCATTTAATGCTAGCATGAATAAAGCATACATTGCTTTTCTCTAGTTGTTTCATACAGTTAAGTACTATGTGGAAATATTATTTCCTTAGGAAGACTTGTGACATCAGAGAGCAGTGACCAAATCATCTGTGGCTACCCAGAAAATGTCCAATAAATCTTCACCAAAATGAAAAGCTAACTAAGGACATAAAGTAAGACAAATACTTGGTCCTGTGTAGGCTTCTTTGTATCTGGGGAGTTGGTGGAAGAGGATCACGAATATTCTATTTATTACACATTCTACAGATGGTTGATAATTTTCTAATATTTTCTCCAGTTATTAAGCACATCTACATTTTTTCTTACCCAGAGGCTAAGGCCACTGCATAAGCATTTGAGATGCACTCAAGTTTAAAAACAAGACCTTCTTATGGCCTTGCATTCTAGTTTTTCTGGCTTTTGATAAATATTTATCTGGCCCTTCTAATGACCTCCAAATGACTGTGCTGGACTATCTGCTTTCAGAAATTACAAAGATAATTTCAAGGGCAGAATTTGTGCAGTAATGAAGCTACTGTAATACCCACACTCCCGACCTTAACCCTGAGCAAGACTAGGACACATCCACCCTTTGCAAGAGACTTCCTAAAACAAAGAAAATCTAACATCCAAGATGACTTTCTTCTTTCTCAATCTAGAATTCCCCTAGTTAAAACCAATTAAATATTTAGAGATGGCCTCCAAATAAAGCTAATTATGCCTTAAATTTAAACTACTGCTCAAATAGATTTCTTCTTCTTTAGAGCTAAAGAGCAACTTCTATTTTTGTGTGCATATGTGTGTGTCTGTGTATGTCACATATATGTGGGTGTCCTTGGAGAACAAAAGAGCTCCTCTGGAGCTGCAGCGGGTCAAGGGGGACAGACTGATCTTGCCTAGTTGCTGGGAATCAAACTTGGCCCTCTAGAAGAGGAAGAAAGCATTCTTAACTGTTGAGTCATCGCTCAAGACTCAACTTTTGTTTTTTGTTTGAGACAAGATTTTGCCCTATAGCCTAGGCTGGCATGGAACTTATGACATAGTTAAGGTTAGCTTAGGACTGGTGGCAATCCTCCTGCCTCAGCCTTTCAAGTGCTAATTCTAGTTGTGTGCCACCATACCTGGCTAAAAGACTAATTTTCTAGATCTCTTTTGTGGTAGGAAATCAAATCATATAAGCAATTTTAAAATAAAAGTTTTGTTTAAATGTTAGCTCAAAAAAGTTCAAAACATACCCAGGGGTTGTGGTGCATATCTGCAATCCTTACATTCAAGGGATGAAATAAGAGGATCAGAAATTCAAGGTCATTCTTAGCTGTACTGAGTTTCTGATCAATCCATCTCAAAACCAACCAACAAACCAAGCAATCAACCAAAAATAAAAAGTTAAAAAAAAAAAACACTCTAACAATAAAAATAATATTTAAAATATTAGTTGTAAAGAATACATATGCAAGCCGGGCGGTGGTGGCGCACGCCTTTAATCCCAGCACTTGGGAAGCAGAGGCAGGTGGATTTCTGAGTTCGAGGCCAGCCTGGTCTACAGAGGGAGTTCCAGGACAGCCAGGGCTACACAGAGAAACCCTGTCTCAAAAAAAAAACCAAAAAAAGAAAAAAAAAAAAAAAAGAATACATATGCATATATATTATATGTATGTATATATACATACATATGTGTATATGTAAATATATGTATATTGTATTACTTTAATTTGTATATCAGAATATTAAATTCATATTAAAATAAATCAAATAAATCTAAAAACTTATTATTGCCTTCTCCTAACAGAGTCATTCCTTTGAGGAGATTGTTTTGAGGATAATTCTCATATCAACCATTTTCCTTCATGTATCTGCTACCATCCAAAATGCTCTAAGAAATCTCCCAAAATGCCAGGGTCCATGTGGTACACAGCTTTGATCCCAGCACTTGGAAGACAGAGGCAGGTGGATCTCTATATGACAGGTAAATCTGAGGCTAGCCTGGAATTCAAAGTAAGTTCCAAGCCATCTAGAGTTATATAGAAAACAAACAAAAAAAAAAAAAAAACTAAAACTAAGGCATTTATTCTTTTGAAAACATGGAATAAAACGTGAAACTATTAGAATTCAGGGTTCTTTCCTTTCCTCTCTCAAATGTCACATAATAATTTTTCCAGATACTAAAAATAAATATCTGTAGAAAAACGTAGCAATTCCAAACTATGCAAAATGGCTTCCTAGCTCAGCATTACTCAGAAGTACTGATTGCCAAGTTTTTATGTAAAACATCTGTTAGAAATCCCGTTTGCCATTTTCTTGCCTTCCTACATTTCCCTATAATGATTTTTTTTTTCCTTCCTGGACACAAAACTTTAGTAATAAAAAAAGATGCAAGCAAAGGGAACTTCAGTGAACTGATCACAAGGAGTTTTCTAGTTAGGGGTTAACAATCATGTCACAAGTCACTGCCCACTGCTTATCTACTTAAGGGTTTCTGTCCTTATCCCTTGCGTTTACTCTCAACGTCCAGAAACACTGAATCTCTTCCTTGTTTGGTTTGGGGATTGAACACATGCTAGGCAAGTTCTCTGCCACTAAGCTACATTCCCAGACCCTGAATCTCTTACAGTTCTATGAACATAGCAAATCCTTTCCCAAAGTCTATTTTCAGGGCAGGAAGCCTTCAGATCAGACCCAGCTCAAATCCTCTCAGTCCAGTGTCTTCAGTGCAAGTCAACAATAGATTTTTTTTTTTTAATTAAGCAGGTAATTTTTAAGCAAGATTAAACAAATTTCTTAACGAATTGAAATGAAGATATCTGTTGTCCGTCCCCCCCCCCCCAACTAGTTGTAGGCTTCTAGGACTAACCGCCATTTCTAAGAGCAGTCACCTGCTACTCAACTGCTCTGGAGCTGCCAGCCTCACTGCAGGCTCGACTTCAAAGGCCTTCAGCAGGCTCTGCCGGTCTCTGCTCTTAATGATGCCTTCCAGCTTGTGTTTCCCAGACAGTGGAGGACGTTCTACCCATCAATTTGAAACCTTGTTTTACTATAAAATATTTAACACAGTTATAGACACACACACACACACACACACTTTAAAAAACAAAAATCTCTGCTTCCCACTCTGTCCTTGGAACTCCTAGGCTCAAACAGTCCTACCTCAGCCTCCTATGAGACTGGGACTACAGTATACATGGTATACATTACCATGCCCTGCTCGAATTGTATCTTTGTTTTTTGTTACATTTTGTTGTTGTTGTTGTTGTTTTTTTTTTTTTTTTTAAGTATCTTTTTGTTGTTGTTGTTGTTCTTATGAGACAGGGTCTCTCTGTGTCACAGCCCCGCCCCCACTGTCCTGGAACTCACTTTGTAGGCTAGGCTGGCCTTGAACTCACAGAAATCTGCCTGCCTTTGCTTCCCAATGCTTTGTTGTGATTAAAGGCATGCGCTTCCATGTTGGACTGAGACAGGGTTTCTGTAGCCCTTACTGGCTTGGAACAAGCTCTGTAGACCAGATTGGCCTTGAATTTAGAGAGCCACCTGCCTCTGCCTCTGCCTCCGGAGTATGCTCCAAGACTAAAGATGAACACTGCAGAGGTAAGTTTCACTTTGTAGTCCAGGCTGGCCTCGATTTCACTATCCTGCTGCCTAGGCCTCCTGCGGCATGCAGCTGCACCATGCCGATTCTAGTCAATCGTTAGTCTCCTTCCCACTTGCTCATCGGCTGGCTGGCTGGTCCACTGATACTTATCAAGGGAAGGAAGCAACGTTGACGTCATAGCTTGAGACCAGTCTAACTTTTTCCTGAGTGAATGTTTGCCCTGAAGGCCCCCATGTCTCCTCTAAAAATGTCTTACTCTTCCTCTAAACTTCCATCTTCTGCTTCCTTCTCTACAATGAAGAGGCTGTACAAACCTCTACATCTCCTTGGGTTATTGGATTGCACATTGTGCTTCTGCTGGTTTATTGGTAGTCTATTGGTTGCTAGACTATTTGTAGTCCTTAACTGTATTCCCTCTGAATGGAGGGAAAAGGTTCTTTTACACCTACAGATTGTGTTAGTAATTGCCTGGTTTTGTAAGGGAGCTGGTGATAAAGGGCATGACTGCTGCTGACTAAAGAGTGTCTTGCTGTGGGCATGAGCTGGAGCGCCAGCATTTGGAAGGCTGAAATAGGAGGATGCAAAAATAGTTTTTATTCACCTGATGTAATTGTTGTCTTTAGGCTTACTGTCTCAATCTGCTCACCTAAGCCTGGTGCTAGAAGCTTCTAGCCTCTGTCTAGAATATTTTCTGCCCCTGAGACTTACTGCTCACCCTTTCCTGTTTTTTCTGATCTCTGACTGGCTGGTCAACTCAGCTGTTTTGAGTTTGTCAAACTCTTCTCGAAGTTGACTGATTCAATCTGGCCAATCTGGCCTCTGCCTCTCTCTCTCTCTCTGCCTCTCTCTCTCTCTGCCTCTCTCTCTCCTTTTCCTGAATTGCTCCACTTAACCTCAAACTAACTCTAGCAATCTATTCTAAACTTCTGGCTTCCTCTCACTCTTCCTTCACCTGTGTCTAGCTTAGTCACTCTGTAACCTGTCTCTGTAAAACTCCCCCAGTAAAATTGCCTCCTCTCTCTTTCTGCATTCTCTCTTAAGTAGCTTCTCTTTTCTCTCTTCTCATGAGAGTTGGTCATATCCTATTCTGTCAAAGCTTTCTCTGATTTGTCACTTTTTCTGCCACTCAATTAGCCATCACTTTGAAACATGGGTGCTTCCTTCTACAAACTAACTTCACCTTCATTGTTTGGGATTAAGAGTATATACTAAGGGCATGCTTGTATTCCAGCCAAATGGATTATAGATGCGTGCTAAGGGCGAGCCACTCCACAACTAGAAACAGGTTTTTTCACTAAATAACTTAATCATTGGGGTTAACAGTGTGATCAAATATCCTTCAACCAGAAGATCATAATCTTGAGGGAAGCCTGGACTATATAGTGAGACCCTCCCCTAACTCAAAATCTCAAAAGTTGGAACATAGCTCATAGCATATGCAAGGCCCTGCATTTGATCCTCAATGTATTTCTTTTTGGGTGAAGAAAATGCTCTAAACTTTGTTTCAGTGGCAATTCAACAACTCCATGAGTGTACTAAAAATCATTCTGTTGGACTGGGCATGATGGTGCACACATGTAATCCCAGTATTGTGAGTTCCAGGCCAGCCATGGCTATACAGAGAGATCCTATCTCCAAACAAACAACAAACAAACAAACAAACAAGAATTCCATTTGGTGGCCAGCTAGATGGCTTAGCAAGAGGGCACGTGCCACTAAATCTGATGATCTATATTTGATGCTCGGAAAGCATATAGTGGGAGGGAAACTGACTTCCACAGTTTTCAATGACCTTCATTTGCATGTTGTAGCATATACACACACCTCATACACATAAGGTTAAGTTACAAATATCTGAAAATAATATTTAAAAAGCAAATAGAGGGAGTGAAGAGAGGCTTCAGTAGTTAAAAGCACTGACTGCTCTTCCAGAGGTTCTGAATTCAATTCCCAGTAACGATATGGAGGCTCACAACCATCTGTCATGTGATCTGATGCCTCTTCTGGCATGCAGGCATACATGCAGATATAGCACTCATAAAATAAAAATAAAATAACCAACTGAACAAAAACATAAATGGAAAGCACTTTATCATTAACTATAAAATTATTAAGAAAGGCAGAAGTTTAAGAACATCAACAGCTCCTCTCATTCCTATTTAACCTTAGAGACAGTTTGAAATCAAGATGATAAAACTGGCTACTTCTTTCCCATGGTCCTTTGTCTGACATTATCAGCATATTTATAAGCAGTTTAGTTCATTGAGAACAATGCCCAAGCCCTTATGTTGTTTTAAGATATAAACAAGGGACACAAATACAAAAATTAACAAACAAAAGCTTAACTTTAGATCTCATAGTGGGTTCTAGATTTTGCCGTGATTCCAGTGACCTTTCTATTCCCCTTTTAAGTCCTTTTAGCAGTGTGCTGAGCAAGAGACAAGGCTGTGGTAAGAGAATTCCTTATCATATAGTTCACAAGCACCCCGATCCAAGAGGCAATCTTTTTTTTTTTTTTTAATCTCTTGGGGTTTTTTGTTGTTGTTGTTTTTGTTTTTTTTGTTTTTTTTTTTTTTTTTCCGAGACAGGGTTTCTCTGTGTAGCCCGGGCTGTCCTGGAACTCACTCTGTAGACCAGGCTGGCCTCAAACTCAGAAATCTGCCTGCCTCTGCCTCTGCCCCCCAAGTGCTGGGATTAAAGGCGTGTGCCACCACCGCCCAGCAGAGGCAATCTTTTGGTTGGCAGATTTGCTTTAATTTCTTCTCAGAGTTCTCACCCCATGACTTCAGCATTCAATGCCATGCGACTATTACTGCAGCCAAGTCGATGAACTGAGGACTCATCACAGCTCACAGCTGCTCTTCCTGTCAAAGGACATTTCAATACTGGGACCTGGGAAAGGGACACTAATGAGACCAAAATGGAAAACCAATGGCGAGAGTTATGAATGAAGCTGTTGGCTCACTGGGTTACACCTAGAAAGTCAGCAGTTTTAGACATGTCGCTTCCGCACCAGGAAGGTGTCTTCCTAGAATAGTTCCAGGAAGGGAGGGCGTCTAGAACTTGCTTCATTGACCAGCAAAGTGAAGCTTAAGTTTATTTAAGTAATTGCAGAGTACAAACCATCTCCACATCTTTTTTTAATTATTATTTTGTATTGGTTGGTTGGTTGGGTTTTTTTTTTTTGTTTTGTCATTTTTCTTTTTTGCTTTGGAGTCTTCATGAGTGATCTAGAGCATGTGTCATCTTGTTGTCACAAGACATAGGGCCAGGGCTGTAGCTCAGTGATAGAACTCTTGCCAAGAGTGGGCAATCCCTAGTACCATCAAAATAACAACAATAATAGTAATAAATAGGTTGGGACGATGGTTCAGTGGACAAAGTGCTTTCTATACAAGCATGAAGTCCTGACTTAGGATCCCAGCACGCATAAAAGACCAGGCATGGCAGGGAGCTGGAGAGATGGGTTAGTGGTTAAGAGCACTGGCTGCTCTTCTGAAAGACCCAGGTTTGATTCCTAACACACAGGGTGACTCCCAAGGATCTATAACTCCAGTTCCAGAGGATCTGATGCCCTCTTCTGACCTCTGCAGGCAGTAGGCATGCCCATAGTGCATAAGCATTCATATACAAAAAAATAAAAAAAATAAAAAAATAAAAAAGCCAGGTGTGGTATATCAGGTCTTTGATTCTAGCACTTGGGAGGAGGAGGCAGGCAGAGCTCTGTGAGTTCAAGGCCAGTCAGAGCCAATTAGTGAAAATGATGTCTCAAAAAAAAGTCTAAGGTGATTGAAGTAGATACCCCATGTTCACCTTTGACTTCTAGATGCATGTGTGGGCAGGTGTGCGCGCGCGCGCGCGCGTGCACACACACACACACACACACATGAGTCGGGGTGTTTGGTTTTGAGACAATGTCATTGTCTAACGCAGGCTGACCTTGAACTCACAATACTCAGCCTCTCAAGTGCATTACAGGAGATAAAGCGGTCACACCACATTTTTTTATTTGTTTTGTTGAGGGAAAACTGTGCTAATTAAGGTCGAAGTCTACGGAGACCGGATGGATAGCCTCTGGGCTCGGTGCAAGATAGGAGATTCCTTTCTCTGACAGAGTTTCTCCTTCTCTGACCTTGTCTAAGGTATTCTAAGCCCCTACACTGGCCTCTACCTGAGGAATGTTACATAGCCTCAGTTAGGATCAGTTTCCTCTCCCCTAACTAAACCAGTTCAGCCAGGGCCTGAAATTCCTAAAATGCTTCCCCATGTTAAGGATGTATTCCCAGTGCCCTAAAGCCCCAGCCAATGACCTTTGCTCATCCTAGACATCCCTGCTCTCAGTCCCTCAAAACTTTCTAAGCCTTCAGTCACCCTAAGTAAAGTGAACTTGCCTACTGACAAGCAGTCCCGGAGTGATCATTCACCAAGGATACTCACAGGGCTTCAGAAACGCGTTTGAGGTTTCTGCTCCCACTGCCTTCGTGGACTGAATTGGACTGAATTGGCCGACGATCCACAAGGATAGGGAGACCCACATTTTGTCTTTCCTATCAGGAATTCTAAACTAACTTGGACATCTTACCACGCTGTCTCAGAAAGAAAAGAAGAGGGGTAAGAGAACACAACAAAATGGCAGTTTTTAAATTTCAGAGATGGCAGCATTCAAAATAAATAAATAAATAAAAAGGAAGCAAACTGTAAGTGGTACACCCAGCGTGAAAGCTCAATACTCAAAGGAGAGACAGGAGAATTATAAGCTTTGAGGTCAGCCTGGTCTGTATAGTCTTGATATATATAATATATTATATATTTATCTTGGATAAAACGGACAAAAAAATTCCAAAATAAGTAACGTTCTCTTTTCGAGACAGGGTTTCTCTACGTATCCCTGGCTGTCCTGGAATTCACTCTGTAGACCAGGCTGAGTTCGAACTCAGAGGTTTGCCTGACTCTGCTTCCCAAGTGCTGAGATTAAAGGCGAACACCATCATACCAAACAAAACACTCCAAACAGTTACGGAAACATAAAGGTTTTGGTATGAGGGGGGGAGGCTACTGCGGAGACCCTGAGCCGGTTCTGAAGGCACTTTCCAGGGATTCTCCTCTCCTCCCCTTCAAGACGTCAGGTTTAGATCTCCAGATATTGGATTGTTTCTGTTCAATGCTCTCCTCCCACCTCAAGAGCCAATCATGACCTTACAGACCTTTTATTCTAATAAGCTTCACTGAAAGGAGGTTGGAGGTAGAAAAAAAAAAAAAAAAAGAAACAGGAAAAGTAAAGATAGTTGTGTTTTTAAAATATTCAGTGTATAAACAATTAGTTTGGCTTGACTTATTCAGCCAACAATTCTCTATGTGTGTTACGTGAGTGTGCAGATGTGTATGTTCATGTGCATGTGTGTGCATTTGTGTGGTCAGTCTTGGGAATGGTTCCTCAGGAGCCGTCCGCCTTGTTCTTTGAGACAGGGTCTCTCTCTGGGACCTGGTGCTTGCTGACTAGGCTAGACTGGCTAGCCAGTCTCAGGGATCACTTTTCTGTACCCCTACCCCCAGAGGCAGGATTACATGTGTAGGCCTCCATGCTAGGTTTGGCGTGGGTTGTTAGAGATGGAACTCAGGTCTTCATGCTTGCATGGCAAGCACTTGACTGGCTGAGCTATTTCCGCAGTCCACTTTATCACTTTTCCAGAAAAGGAAATTGCTGATGAAGAGGAAGAACTCTTACTTTCACTAACAGTAATGGACTGTAGAATGCTGGGAAATCATCCAACCTGTCCACCTCCTCACATGAAGAACAGGCATAATCAAATGCACCTAATTCTCATAATCAAATGTGCCTACTTCTCATGGTTGTTACAAATAATTATCATCTTTAAACTGCTTTGAAATCCCATGTGAAAACACCTGATCTTAATCTGGGAGAGACATTTAACACAGGTAGGGGGACCTCAGCCCTCAGCCAGAGCTACACTTGGCTCTCACTTGTTCAACATGAACATCTACTTGGCAAATGTAACTTAGCAGAAGGGATGCTGTTATGCAATTTTTTAAAATATATGTTTCAAAAGCATTTAATAGCTCTCCCCAGAACTTCAGCCTCATATTATTTATATAGTACTAAGAGAGAGTATGCAGTTGATCAATTTAGTATTCAAATAAATGTATCACATCTTTTGGGGAGGGGTGGTGGTATAGACATTTTTTTCTTTCTTTATCTATAGAAAAAAATTGCAATTGTGAATTGTGTTTTGAGTGTTTTAAATGTCTTCGTGTGACTCTGTGTGTGAATGTACATTTGAATGGCACGGTTACCATGTGGAGGTCAGAGGATAACTTGCAGTAGCTGTTTCTTCCTTCCACTATGGGGATTCCTGGAGGCAGATTTTAAGTTCACGGGCTCAGCCACAAGGGCCTTTACCCTTGAGCCTCCACCCTGGCCCTCTTGATCCTTTTCTTGTTTTGTTCTTTGAGACAGGGTTTCTCTGTGTAGCCATGGCTATCCTGGAACTCACTTTGCAGACCAGGCTGGCCTCGAACTCAGAGATTCACCTGCCTCTGCCTCCAAAGTGCTGGGATTACAAACACATGTCCTAGGCCTGGCAGTCCAACTACTAACAGTTTGGTATATACTTTTCTACCCCTCCCTTTTAACTTATGTTTGGATGAATGTGTCTATGTGTATACTTACATTATACAATATAACCTGTATATTATATAACATGTAAATATGCATAATATATACATATGTACATATTTTATATATGTATCCTCTATAATGTTTATATCAATTTATACAATTGCATATATTATTTGCCTATTTAATAGTTGGTGGGCTAGAGATGTAGTTGCACTGATAGAGGGCCTGCTTAGTATGCACAAGGCACTGGGTTTGATCCCCACTATCTATAAACAGGGAGCGTTGGGCCACAGGTATAATGGGAAGTAGAGACGAAAGAATGAGGAGTTCAAGGTTATCCTGAGCTGCACAGAGAGTTCAGACAAAGTCTTATTATCTAGATCAGTCTGGCTTAAAGCTTGCTGTTGTAACCAGTCTGTCCTCAAAATTGATATCCTCCTGCTTCAGTCTCCCAAGGGCTGGGCTAACAGGCATACATGCACCTGTTATCTGTGTTTTCTTTTCTTTTTTAAAAAGTGTATTCATTTATCTTATGTGTGTGAGCATTTTGTCTCTATGCATGTCTATGTAGCTAGCACCTGCCTGCCTGTGCCCACAGAACCCAGAAAAGGGTGTGAGATCCCCTGGAACTGTGATTGTGAGCCATCATGTAGAAGGAAGGAATTTAATCCAGGATCCAGGTCCTTCTGAAGAGCAGCCAATGTTGTTAGCCACTGAGCCGTCTCTCCAGCCCCATCTACTCTCTTTTCTCTTTTCTTTTCTTTCTTTCTCTTTGTTTTTTGTTTTTCAAGAGGTGGTTTTCCTGTGTAGCCCTGGCTGTCTTGGAACTCACCCAGTAGACGAGGCTGGCCTCCACCTCACAGAACTCTGCCTGTCTCTGCCTCCAGAGCTGGGGTTCAGGTGTACACACATGTGCTCAGCTTCTGGCCCTCCTTTTACTTTTCATATTTTGGTGTCTTATCTGATAAGCTGTTGCACTGTCTATTGTCACAGCCATCTAGTTCTGTTTCACCCTAAAAGTTTTATCTCCTAAGACTTTTGCCCATTTTGAGTTAACTTTGTATATAGTCTATAGTAGAATCCTAGCTTTTTATTTTTTTGTCTGTAGATTTATTCTAGCACAATCAGTTGAAAACACTGTTCTTTCCCTACTGAATTATTTTGACATCTAACCATCATTGTCCTAATTGTCAAAACTTCAATGACCTAGTCACATTACAAATTTATGAATAATATGTATAATTTTTATGTTTTTTTTTTTTTACTTCTTTCTTTTTTTGTTGTTTTTGTTCTTGTTTTGTTTTATTTGGTTTTTTCAAGACAGGGTTTCTCTGTGTAGCCCGGGCTGTCCTGGAACTCACTCTGTAGACCAGGCTGGCCTCGAACTCAGAAATCTGCCTGTCTCTGCCTCCCAAGTGCTGGGATTAAAGGCATGCGCCACCACTGCCCGGCAATTTTTATGTTTTTATATATCTGTTTAGATAAACATAATTAAAATTTTAAAAATTAACTGACTCTAAAAGTGCATTTCTAGTGCCAATATCATCTCATTAAGTTTTACATGGACTATGGCAGTGCGATACTGGCGGATCATTGATACTTAGCAGTTAAGTCCTGAAGTTAGAAAACTATGAGTCTTTTTGTTGTTTCTCAAGATTATGTTAGGGGCTGGAGAGACAGCTCAGTCGGATAAAAGCACTGACTGCTCTTCCAGATGTCCTGAGTTCAATTCCCAGCAACCACATGATGGCTCACAACCATCTGTAATGGGATCTGATGCCCTCCTCTGGTGTGTCTGAAAACAGCGATAGTGTATTCACATACATAAATTAAATAAGTAAATCTTTAAAAAAAGATTATGTTAAAGCTGGATGTGGTGGTCAGGTACTATGTCTCTGTGATTGCCAGGCCAGCCTGGACTACATAGTAAATTCCAGGATAGCTAGGGCCACAAAAAGAGACCCTGTCTCACTGGGCAGTGGTGGCGCACGCCTTGAATCCCAGCACTTGGGAGGCAGAGGCAGGCGGATTTCTGAGTTCGAGGCCAGCCTGGTCTACAGAGTGAGTTCCAGGACAGCCTGGGCTACACAGAGAAACTCTGTCTCGAAAAACAAAAAACAAAAACAAAAAACCAACCAAACAAACAAAAAAGAGACCCTGTCTCAAAAACACCAAAATAAATAAATCTTTCGGTCCATATTAATTTTTCTATTTCTATAAACAAGTCAGTAGGGCCAGTCCTGGATATGAATCCCTCTAATCTCAATTCAATATTCCAGAGGCTGAGGGATTTCAAATTTAACACCCGCCTGGGCTACATAGCAAATACTAGGGCAATATAATACACTGTCTCAAAAAACACAGCTGGGGTGGAAGGTGGAGATAGGAGATGGAGGACCATGGCAAAACTCAGCTCGACTTGTTCCTGCACTAATACATTTACTTATGACTTTCACTGTGCCAGTATTATCAACAAATCTCTTTCGAATCTACCTTACTGGCTCTAGCTTTGTGATCTAGCAACAGGTTATTAAAAGATACAGAATTTGAAAGTTCCTTGAATATTTATCTTCTGTATGCAACGTCACATGGAAGCCAAGTGATTTCAGTTAGGTCTTATCTTCAGAAGGGCGGGGACAGTGCTGGGAAGGCAGGTCAGTGGAGAGAAGATTCCTGGCATACAGGAGGCCCTGAGCTCCATCCCACAGCCAAATAAAAAGTGAGCAATGATCAAGTCATCTAGCATTTCGAAATCTAGCATCGAAAAAGTCGTTTTCCCAATGAGTTATAATTTTCAAATCCAAGTAGGTTTCCCTACTCACTTATTTGAAAGTTTCTTGAGAAAAAGCCACAAGGATTCTTTACTCCTAGTCCCAACTTCTTAAGTGAAGCTCCTTCTTGGCAAATAACACACTCTGAAGAAATTTTCATCATTAAGCAATAGTAGGAAGACATCAGCCCTGGGGTGTTTAGGCTGCACAGTAGAGCTTCGTGATCAACTGCCTGTAATGACTCAAGCCAAGTTGTAAACAGAGGGCAAGCCTCACTGTGCAGGACTCAACACAATCATTCCACATCACAGTCCAGGCTTCTGTCTTTCCCAGTCTTCACCTTGAACTTTACTAGGTATGTCCCTTCCTGTGGATTCCTGGAAAAGTCTGTCATAATATACTCAGGATGGTCAGATTCCATGCAGAAGTGAAATAAAAAGACTAGGGCTCCTCAAAACGCCGGGATTCTAGCTCAGTTCTGCAGAATGATCCTTTGGCTAGTGACCAAAACAGTCTCTGGCTGTGCACAGTGACCCAGCTCCTTAATTCAGGCTCCTGGACAGAGGCAGACAGATCTCTATGAGTCAGAGACAAGCCTAGTGGCCATAGTAAGCTCTAGGCCAGGCAGGGCAGCTTGATAAGACTGTCATAAAAACAAAACAAAACAAAACACATTTATTTTCTGGGCCCTTGAGAGGTGAGAGTGTTTAGTGGGCGAAGGCTCTTGCCTCCAAGCCTGATGACCTGAGTTCATCCCTTAGAAATCATATATGGTAGAAGTGGAGAAAACACTCTGGGTTTTCTTCAACAGCACATAAGTCTGTGTCGATGTGCTTAATTCTCATGACTTCAGCCAGGGTCAAGTTTACAACTGAAGAAAGGCACTGAATATTGTAAGACTCTATATAAAGGTCAAAGACTGTTATTACTTTCCACTGCAGAACCACCAGGCTTGTATCAGGCTTGATAGCTTAGCACCTTTTAATTTCCCTTAAGATTAACATCAGTCTCTGTTTCACTATCATCATGTATTGAACAAGCACCAGGAATTTTCTAAGATATAATTCATATCTACTCAGAAAGAAGCAGACCAAAAAAAACAAAAACAAAAACAAAAACAAAAACAAAAAACAAACAAAAAAGCCAGGCATTGGTGGCACCTGCCTTTAATCCCAGCACTTGGGAGGCAGAAGCAGGTGGATTTCTGAGTTCGAGGCCAGCCTGGTCTCCAGAGTGAGTTCCAGGACAACCGGGGCTACACAGAGAAACCCTGTCTTGAAAATAAAAACAAACAAACAAACAAACAAACAACAAACAGAAAGAAGCAGTCATCTCTGACACTTCTGGCCCTACCTTTCTCTCTCCTTTTGCCAGGAACCCAAAATTCTTATGCTGCACTACAGCCTTTAGTAGATCTGTAAATGAACAATTGACTAGTTTATATAGACAGTGATGTCTCTAATGAGTTATCCTTAAGTGGCTATTTCTATTTTAAAGATTTATGTGGGGCTGGGAGATGGCTCAGTGGTTGGAACACGACTGCTCTTCCAGAGGTCCTGAGTTCAATTCCAGCAATCACATGGTGGCTCACAACCATCTGTAATGGATCTGATGCCCTCTTCTGGTGTATCTGAAGGCAGCTACAGTGTACTCACATACATAAACAAATAATTCTTTTTTAAGAAAAAAGAATTAAGCTGGCAGTGGTGGCGTACTCCTTTAATCCCAGCACTTGGGAGGCAGAGGCAGGCAGATCTCTGAGTTCCAGGACAGCCTGGTCTACAGAGTGAGTTCCAGGACAGCCTGGGCTACACAGAGAAACCCATCTCAAAAAACCAAAAAAAAAAAAAAAAAAAAAAAAAAAAGAGAAAGAAAGAATTATGTTAGGCTGGGCATGGCAATTCAAACCTATGATCCTAGTACTTAGGAGGCTAATGAAGGATTGCTAAGAGTCTGAGGCAAATCTAGGCTACATAGTGAGCTCCATACTATCCTGGGCTAAAAATGAAACCTTGTTTCACAACCACAAATGGTAAAGATGAGCAAAGCAGTGATGGCACATGCCTTTAGTCTCAGCACTCAGGAGGCAGAGGCAGGCAGATCTCTTGGAGTTCAAGGCCAGCCTGGACTACTGAGTGTGTTCCAGGACAGCCAAAGCTACACAAAGAAACTCTGTCTCAAACAAACAAATAAAATAAAAAGCTTCATGAGAGCTAAAGATATAGCTCAGCACTTAAGAGCACTTGCAGAGGACCTGGGTTTGGTTCCCAGCATCCCAGCCCCATTCATAATTCCAGCTCCAGGAGCTTCAATATCTTTTTCTTACCTCCATAGGTAACATGCACAAATATGATACACATATGTGCATACAGGCAAAACACTCATACACATGAAGTAAAAATAAATCTATTATTATCATTATTATTATATTTATAATTATTATAATAATATTACTATTGTATTATGTTACATATATCATATATTATGCATATGTTATATGTATAATATAGTATCTATAAAATATTATGTAAAATATAACTATATATTGTTTATATAATACATACATGATATCATATATTATATTGTATAATATATCATTTATTATTGTTATTAGGCCCCTACTTTCAGAGGTTTAGTACATCATGCATGCTTGGCTTTCTGTGAGGCAAGCAAGATGGTGATAGTGATGCTGTTAGGACCAAGTGACACCACAGGAGATAGGAAGCTGAGAAAGGGGAAAGGGCCAGGGCAAGATCTGGTCCCCAAGCATATGCCCCACTGACTTATTTGTTACTAACTATTCTTTACTTTTCACTTTTAACCTCTCCACCAAGTGATATATTATGCATCCATCAAGTGATAAATCTGTCAATCATATTAGAACACTCAAGATCTGGTCACTCCCCAAAATCTCTCAGCAGATAACCAAACTCTCAATGTAGGAGTCTGTAAGGAGCAGTTCATATTCAAAGCACAACAATGTTCATTAAAAACAAACAAACAACAACAACAAAAAACAAATAGGATACAAACAATGCAAATGAAATTAAAAAGCAAAGTTCCAGTTAGATGGTGGTGGCACATACCTTTGATCCCAGCACTCATAAGACAGAGGCAGGAGGATTTCTGTGAGTTCCAGGCCATAGTGATCTACAGAGCAAATTCCAGGACAGCCAAGACTACACAAGGAAACACTGTTTGGGGAAAAAACAAAATACAAAAAGACCACCACCACCACCACCAACAACAACAAAACAAACAAAAACAAAATGAAAGAAAAGTTGCCCTAAATCCCAGCACCAGAGATAATAGCAACTTGATGATTATCTATGGCATTGCAGTGATAAACTGAAAATAGAAACTTGTGTGACCCTCAAGCAGGTAATGTTTCGGAAGAGGGCTAACTGATCTAGAACCCATGATCCATCTGTCTTAGCTGAGAGCCACCACATCTGGCTAAGGAGGTTACTTTGACTGTCCTCAGTCATAACTATTTGTCAGAGGTGGAGTATAAAGATAGTCATAAAATAAAGCATGAGTTCTCCCAGTAAAGGGACCAGACAGACTACTAAATGGGTGGTCAAAAGACTAGAGAAAGGAGCTGGAGAGATGGCTCAGTGGTTAAGGGCACTGACTGTTCTTCCAAAGGTCCTGAGTTCAATTCCCAACAACCACATGGTGGCGCACAACCATCTGCAATGGGATCCATGCCTCCTTCTGCTGTGACTGAAGACAACAACAGTGTACTCATATAAATAAAATAAATAAATCTTTTGCCAGGCAGCAGGCGGATTTCTGAATTCGAGGCCAGCCTTGTCTACAGAGTGAGTTCTAGGACAGCCAGGACTACACAGAGAAACTATGTCTCGAAAAATCAAAAACAAAAACAAAACAAAACAACAACAACAAAAAAGACTAGAGAAAGGAGGGCTGGAGAGACGGCTCAGTGGTTAAGAGCACTCACGCGTTCCTGTAACCACATGGTGGCTCACAAACTGGTGCCCACTTCTGGTGTGTCTGAAGGTAGATACAGTGTGCTCACATATAATAAACAATTCTTAAAAAAAAGTAAGACTAGAAAAAAGAAAATGGCTCTTAGTTTGGAAATCAGTAGAGTGACTACAGGCTGTTCTGATGAGCCTCAACTCTTATATTTTTTAAATATATTTGTATATTTAAATATGTATATATAAATATGTATATATATATGTGAAGAAAAATATATATTGTTTATATGTAAAGAAATTTATCTTTATACAGTTTTTCTTTATACATATTTATAAATATACAGATATATTTATATACATATATGTTTATAAATATGTATGTGTCACTCAATGCCAAGTTCCTTTGACTGACACAGACAATTCCTGTCAACTGCCAACATCCATGAAACCACACAGGCTCTCACTTCAAACTTGTTGGCAAGTCTCCATTTCAATCTAGCACTCTCCTTTCTCTTTTTGCATTAAATCAAACCTGTTCTCACCTCTCAGCCTTTGAAAATGCTACTCTGTCTGCCTGGAGTCCTTTTTTCCACTCCCTCCCCGCTCCCACAGCATTGCCTGCCTGCCTCTTCAGCTCCTGCTCAGATGAGAGCTTTGGAAGGGCATCTATAATAAGGTCTTCCTCATCTTACCCTGTTAAATGTTTTCTTTATATCATTTATCACTGTAGAACATTGTATTATGTATTTTATTGGTGTTAGTCCCTCCCGTTAAAATGCAGTCTCCACGGGTTCTCGGTAAATCCCAAGAATGAAGAGCTTTGAAGTTATCAGTCTTAGCTTTCCATACCAGATGACCCTGTACCCTGGGGAGTGGAGCTTGTGATATTATCATTATCGGGATGATATAGAGCGCAGTAAAGGCAAAAGAAGGCACAAGCACTCTGAAGGCCACTTGCAGATGAATGTTTGCCCGTGTGGTTTCATGGATATTGCCAGAGTCAGGTCAAAGGAGTTTGGAGTTTTTTGCTTTGATCACAGAGCCTAGCATATCCATCAACATACTGAATGAAAATGAAGACATGACTGCTCCTAAGCATGGCTGAGAAGAAGGGTTTGTATTGTAGATATAGGGAAGAGAACAGAGAGAGAGAGAGAAAGAGAGAGAGAGAGAGAGAGAACAAGGAAACCAGAGGAGCTCATATCCAAAATGGCTGAGTTATATGGGAATTACAGGAATCTGGGAGGTGGAACCCCAGCCCTGGAGCGGTGTGGGTAGGAGTCCGGTGAGAAGTGCTAGGTGGGGACAAGTTCTGAGTGAGACTTGTCCTGGGTTTCTTTGGGACTGGACACATCCTTGCTTTAGTTTCTTTTGCTCTCGAGTTCCAGAGCTGGCAATGGTGAGAGGGCTCAGAGGTTAGGAGCATATACACTGCTCTTACCGAGGACCTGAGTCTGATTCCAACACCCACATCAGGCAGCTCACAAGTACCTCTTGACTCCAGTGCCAAGGGGCTCAACACTCTGTCCTCATCCAGCCATTGTACTCACTTGCACACACTTATACACAGAGAGAATTCAAAATAAAACCAGGGGCCTGGAGAGGTGGCTCAGCAGTTAAGAGCACTGGCTGCTCTTCTAGGACCTGAGTTTGGTTCCCAGCACCTAACAACTCTCAACTGTAACTCCTGTTTCCGGAGAGTTACATTGACTCCCTCACACATGCAGCACAAAACAATGTACATGAAATTGAAACAAATATATTTTTTTTAAATAAAAATAAATAAACAAAACAAATCACCTTTGATACCATGGGAGGCAGAGGCAGCTGGATCTCTTGAGTTGAGGCCAGCCTGATCTACAGAGCAAGTTCCAGGAAGGCCAGAGGTACAAAGAGAAACCGTCTTGAAAAACAAAAAAACAAATCTCAGAAGAAAAAGAAAGAGGAAGAGGTGGAGGAGGAGGAGAAGTCTTACCAGAGACATGATTTTCTTTTATTTGTGCATTTTAAATTTTTCATTAAAATGACAGCATGTCAGAGAGACAGAAGGACACAGGGCCAAATGAAAGGCCTGCAAGATGGCTCAGTGGGTACGGGCACTATATGCCAGACAAGGCAAGTGTGGCAACCTGAAGTAGAAGGAGATGGCCAACTCTACATTGTTGTCCTCTGACCTCTGCATCTGCACCATGGCATGGGGACTGCCAACCCCACCCACAGAGAGAGGAAAGGAAGGAAAGAAACCAGTGTTAGGCCTTTAATTGGATAAATATGCCCAGTATCATAATATAGTAACCATGAAGAAATTGGATGACAGGTCTATGGAACCTATGGATTACATTGATAAATTTTCTGTAAATGTATTGTTATTTTAATATTAAAAAAAAATAGCTCTTACTCTCTTGCTGTCTTGCCTCTAGCTTCTCTCTGTCCCCTTTATCTCTCCCCCCTCTCTCCACGTGGTCATGGCCGGCCTCCACTTCTCTCTCTCTCTCCTCTTTTCTCTCCGACATCTTCTCCCATTTCTCTCCCCACCTTTGCCCTCTGCCCTGAATAAACATTCCCCCCCCCGTGGAAAAAAATAAAATTAAAAAATAAATCATAATAAATGGGCTGGGATGGTGGCGCACACCTTTCCCAGCACTTGGGACGCAGAGGCAAGTGAATCTCTGAGTTTGAGGCCAGCCTGGTCTACAAATCAAGTCCAGGACAGCTAGAGCTATAGCCATGGCTATACAAAGAAACCCTGTCTCAAAAAAACAAAACAAAGCCGGGCGGTGGTGGCGCACGCCTTTAATCCCAGCACTTGGGAGGCAGAGGCAGGCGGATTTCTGAGTTCGAGGCCAGCCTGGTCTACAGAGTGAGTTCCAGGACAGCCAGAACTACACAGAGAAACCCTGCCTCGAAAAACCAAAAAAAAAAAAAAAAAATCATGGAAAGTGAAAGAGTAATTCTCCCACCGCAAGCTGCAGAATTCACTTTACAATAAATTTTTTTTGTTTTTATTTTGTTGTTGTTTTTGTTTGTTTGTTTTGTTTTGTTTGTCACATGGTTTCTCTGTATAGCCCAGCCTGTCGCCTACAGATGGCTGAAGGGGAAAGAAGGCACTGATTTGGCAACTGGTCAAAGTCTCGCCACACTGCCCCTTCCCCCACTGGAAGCTAAGATTCCTGGCAGTCAAAGAAAGGGTTTTCTCCAGAACACAATTACAGTAATGCTCTGGCCAGCATTACTGGCCAGATTACTGGCCAGAAATCAGTCCCTAGATTTCACAGGGCAGGAGAACAACTGAGATTTGGGAAGTTGAAAGAAAACCCAATTTCAAGAATCAATGAGAAACTAAGAAAAACTCTAAGGGGCAGGCAAGATTGCTCTACCAGTAAAGGTGCCTGACATAAAGCCTGGCAACTGACTCGAACCCACAAGGGGGCAGAAGGGGAAAACCATCCCCACGAAGTTGCCTACTAACCACTACTGCTACACATGCCGCGCCACATGCATTCCCACATGCAGTCACACAATAATAATAAATAATAATAAATACCACATTTCAAAATTTTTATTGAAGTATAGAAAAAAGGACTCTAAGGAAGACTAAGAGAAAGACCAAAGGTCATATAGAACCGGTGGGAATGGAAGGTGGTGGCACACACCTTTAATCCCAGTGCACAGGAAGCAGAGACACAGAAGCATGTGCATCTCTGTGAGTTCAAAGCCAACCTGGTCTAGGACAGCCAGGGCTATACAGAGAGTCTTGAAATTAATAATAATAATAAAAAAAAAGGCAACAAAAAGGCCTTGATGATTTCTTTAGTGAAAAACCAATAACAACAAAACACTTAACAGTGCTAGTTTTTCATAAAGCATATATTATTGCTAGTTTCTTTTTCTTCTCTCTCTCTCTCTGTCTCTGTCTCTCTCTCTTTCCTTTTTTTTTGGGGGTTTTTTTTTTTTTGGTTTTTTTTTTTTTTTTGGTTTTTTTCAAGACAGGGTTTCTCTGTGTAGCTCGGGCTGTCCTGGAACTCACTCTGTAGACCAGGCTGGCCTCGAACTCAGAATCCACCTGCCTCTGCCTCCCAAGTGCTGGGATTAAAGGTGTGCGCCACCACTGCCCAGCTTTAAGTATTTATTTTTATTTTATGTGTGAGTGGTTTGCTGCATGTATGTTTGTACCACATGTATGCCTGGTGTCCGCGGAGGCCAAAAGACTGAATCAGATCACCTAGAACTAGCTATAGACAGTTGTGAGCTGCCATGTGGGTGCTGGGAACTGAACCTGGATCCTCTGCAAGAGCAGCCAGTGCTCTAGACCACTGAGCCATCTCTCCAGCCCATTTTATATTTCAAAACATGAAAATATGTTCTTTTTCTTTTTTTTGTTTTTCGAGACAGGGTTTCTCTGTGTAGCCCTGGCTGTCCTGGAACTCACTCTGGAGACCAGGCTGGCCTCGAACTCAGAAATCTGCCTGCCTCTGCCTCCCAAGTGCTGGGATTAAAGGTGTGCGCCACCACCACCCGGCACCTCATCATCTTCATGTGTCATTTTAAAAACACCTTGTACTATGTATGTTATTTTCTTAAAACATATTGGTGAGATGGTGAGGTGGTTCAAATCATGGACTCAGCCCCAGAACTCACAGGACAGGAGAGGATCGCCTCCTACGGGTTGTCCTCCAGCCTCCGAGCACGTGCCCCTGTCACACAGAACAAACAAGCTCATAGGTTAATCCTTATAAAATTAAACATGAAACAATACAGAAAGAAGAACAAAGCCATTCTTCCTACTCTCCTATCCTTTTTCTTCCACAGTAACTTCTCATATGGAGGTCTAGGGACAGCAGGGAGTGCACACATATTCTGAGAATTTGAATATGGCTTGAGTGTGCATCCCAAAGAATTCGTATGTTGAATGCATTGGTTCTCAATGTGGCAACTGCCTGAAGTGGAAAGTGATTAGGTCACTGGGGTGATGCTATTGGAAGGGACCTGTGGGGGATCATGGGCCACCTGATAAAAGATAGTTTAACAAAAGAGCAAGAAAGCCTCCCTTCCCAGTCTTGGGCACTCTACCTCTCTCTAAATATTCTTACCATGATGGACCTCATGCAAGCAGGACTACCCAAGGCTTGAACTTCTCACTCCATATTTGTGAACTAAAAGTTAAACTTTTGGGCGGGTCAGGGGTGTGTTCTAGCACTCCAACTCAAGGCCTTCTGTGTTCTAGACTCTGCCGAAGGAACTCACACTTCCAACATTTACATTTTTCAGATTTTATTCATGTAGCACAGGTTAGCTCTGAACTCATAATCCTCCTGCCTCCAATTTCCAAGTGCTGGAATTGTGGGCATAAATCATCACTAGGCTTAACTTACTTTCTTTCTAAGTAGTAATGCAAAAATGTTATTAATAGATATCTTTGAAACATTTTTGCAGAGTGTTTTCATATTATCTTGTATTTTCTTTCTCCTACTAGATAGTCTATGGAAAATTGTGTTTAATTTTTAGTGACTAATGTTTGTTTTTTAACATAAAAAAAAAAAACAAAACAGACTTATTTGCTGGGCAGTGGTGGCACATGCCTTTAATCCCAGCACTCTGGAGGCACAAGCAGTCAGATCTCTGAGTCTGATACCAGCCTGGGCTACAGAAAGAATTCTAGGACAGACAAGGCTATACAGTGACCCTTGCCTCAGGATAAAAAAAAGGATGCTTTTATTATTTTTAATTATGTGTATGCTTATGTGTCTGTATGTGGGTATGTGCATGTGAGGGCAAGTGCTGGAAGAGGCCAGACACTTTGTGGGTGCGGGGTGCTGGAGAACCAAACTCAGGTTCTCTGGAAGAGTAGCAAGTGCTCTTAACCTTTAGCCATCTCCTCAACAATAAATGTGTGTGTGTGTGTGTGTGTGTGTGTGTGTGTGTGTGTGCAGGAAGCAGTTCTTCCTGCCATTAAAAGATGGCATTTGGCATGTAGCCAGCAAGCATGAGTAGGCACTGTGGCTGTGGTTCATTAAAGAGAAAAGGTTCACACTTCCAGGTGTGGCTACCCGAACACCCTACCTCGCATCATATGGAACAGCCAATTAACAGTGACAGCGTGGCAGCTGCTGATGGGATTAAGGCAATGTATATAAGGGGCTGCTGGGAAGGAGGAGAGAGAAGAAGAAGGAAGGAAGGAAGAAGGAGCAAGCTGGCTGTAATAAGGTTTCCTGAATAAACTGTGCTGAGAAGAAGTTCCCGCATTAGTTGTTGCTCCTTTCTGCGGGTGGGACTGAGAAGGGTGTGTGTGTGTGTGTGTGTGTGTGTGTGTGTGTGTGTGTGTGTAGAAAGGTGCATGTACAAAAGTCTTTCTGCCTTTACATGAGTTCTGGAAATCAAACTCAGGTCTCCAGGCAAGCCCTTTTCCTTGCTGTGCCATCTGCTGGACTTGAAAATAAATTTTTTTTTGTTTTGAGACAGGATCTCAGTGATCCCCAGCTAGCCTAGAACTCTGCTAGAATCTTTTTTTTTTTTTTTTCTTTCGAGACAGGGTTTCTCTGTGTAGTTCGGGCTGTCCTGGAACTCGCTCGGTAGACCAGGCTGGCCTCGAACTCAGAAATCCGCCTGCCTCTGCCTCCCAAGTGCTGGGATTAAAGGCGTGCGCCACCACCGCCCGGCTCTGCTAGACTTTTGTGTTTTAAAAAATCATTTTACTAGAGGAAGCAACATGGAGGAAGAACCATGGATCTCTAGCAGTCCCGGGTAGCAATTTCTATCAAAAGGTTCAATACTGGGTAGCAATTCTAATTGGTTGGGCATCTTGTGTATTGAGCATTTCCAAATATATAAATCCATTGAATAATTTTTTTTAAATCATTTTAGCCGGGCGGTGGTGGCGCACGCCTTTAATCCCAGCACTTGGGAGGCAGAGGCAGGCGGATTTCTGAGTTCGAGGCCAGCCTGGTCTACAGAGTGAGTTCCAGGACAGCCTGGGCTATACAGAGAAACCCTGTCTCAAAAAAAAAAAAAATCATTTTACTTATGTGTTTTTGTGTGTCTATCAGTAAATGCCATGTGTTGGTGCACATGGAGGCAGAAGGCATCAGAGGCCATAAATGTGAGCTAGTGTGGGTGCTCTTAACTCTTGGTCATCTCCCCACATCCACTAGTGTGTTGGGGATTGAACTCTGGGCTGAGTAACCTCCAGCTCCTCCACCTCCTTTATAAGACAAGATCTTGGATTCATCAAATAGGCTAGGTTGGCTGCAGCAAGCCACAGGGGTCTACCTTTCTCTGCTTCTCCCAGTGCTGGAATCACAAGTACACACCATCACGCCATTTGGATTCTTTGGCTCAAATCCAGATCCTCATGATTGTGCGGCAACTTTGCTAACTGAACACACACCCCAGCCCTGTACCTTCCATTTCTTTAATAGTACTTCCACGGACACTGTGTTCACTGAAGCAGGAAACCTGTCTGGGACAGGATGTTCAGGAGTGTAGTTTATTATGGGACAGATGTGTGATACCACTACTTGTAGAACTTGATGTGCCCACACCTAACTATTAAGGATGGATAGTCTAGTTGTGTGTCCAGAAGAAATGGGTCTGGTAAATTGTTCCCTGATAGATGCTACGAGTTCCCTGATTGCCTCTGGAATACTTAATTATTGAGTTCTAAGTAGATGAAAAACAATACTATCCAGTTTAAAAAAAAAAAAAAAAAAGCCTTTTTCCTTTAGACAGAATCCCAGGCTACTACAGCCTAGTCTGGTCTGGAACTTGCTGTCGGTTAGATCTACTTGTATCTTGTCTTCAAAGTGCTGGGATCAAAGGTATGTGTTACCATGTTGCTTGGAGAAAGATCTTGTTAGGAAGTCTGGGTTAGCTTTGAACATGGTTTTCCTGCCTTAACTTCTCTCCCAAATACTGGGACTATAGACATTTATCATCATACCTAAAGGAGGTCTTACATAAATTATCTTGAGGACCTAGAGATATAGCTCAGTGGTTAAAATCAGTTGCTCTTGCAGAAGACCCTGGTTTGGTTTCCAGAACCTACATGGGTGTTTCACAGTTGTCTGTGACTCTGTTTGCATGTGCTCTAATGCCTTCTTCTGGTCTCAAGCATGCATGTGGGGCATGTGCATACACACAGGCAAAATACTCAAGATATTAAAAAACAACAAAACCTTAAAAATTTTCCTCTGACCACAAGTGGGCCTTTCTGATTTTAGGATATAAATAGATGCATTTGTTGTCTGATTTTTTTTTTTTTTTTTTTTTTTTTTTTTGGTTTTTCAAGACAGGGTTTCTCTGTGTAGCTCGGGCTGTCCTGGAACTCACTCTCTAGACCAGGCTGGCCTCGAATTCAGAAATCCACCTGCCTCTGCCTCCCAAGTGCTGGGATCAAAGGCGTGCGCCACCACCGCCCGGCTGTCTGATTCTTTTCCTGTAGTCGAGAACCATTATTCCTGCTATTTGGCCAAGGTTAAAAAGGCAGTTTCCTATACTCGATTGATTTTCGTGTTCAGATACTAGAGTGTAAAGGTGGATGAGGCTGAGCTGGGCTTGGTGATGTACTCTTAGTCTCAGCACTCAGGAAGCAGAGGTAGGCAGATCTCTGAGTTTAAGGCCAACCTGGTCTACAGAGTTCCAGGATAGCCAAGGCTACAGGGAGAAACCCGGTCTCCAAACAAACCACAACAAAGATGGTTGTAATGGTAGTCTCTGGTGAAGGATATGGTAAAGCCATCGGTATTAGCTTATCTTCATAGACTCAACTTGTTTCATACCATCTGTCCTTATACTCTAATTCTCTGAGTTCTCCCTCTCTCAAGAAGGGGTCTAGTGGGGTATGCCTTGTCCATTGGGAACCTCTGAACATCATCTTGTGAAAAGTCTGATCATGATGCCAGACCAAGCTCTGCACCTCTGGAAGAGCAAAAGTCATTTTTAACTGCTAAGCTCTCTCCAAAACACCAAAATAATGTATTTTTACTGCTTTAGGTTTGAGACAGGGTTTCTCTGTGTAGCTCTGGCTCTCCTGAAATTGGTTCTGCACACCAGACTGGTCCTGAGTGCTGCGATTAAAGGCGTGTGCCACCTCTGCCCAGTGTTTTATTAGATGAGAAGCTCTTGTCTTTTGTTTCCTCAAGCTGCCTTGATACTCTGACCAGTGCCTGGCTAGTAACAGATGTTCAAATAGTTGTTGGGCAAGAATTTGACAAAGATCTTTAAAGTATTTAGAACTCAAGGTGAAATCAAAATCAGCAGCACCCTCTGGTTCTTAAAAACAGAATTTTTTTTATTGTGACCATTTAAAAGATACAGGAAAAAAGAGAAACATGTTAACAAACAGCAAAGCAATGTACCATGAGAAACAACTGTAATATCCTGCTATACTGGCTCCATCTGGTTATAGCCATAAGTTGTTTAACTACGTGAAAGTAAATTGTCAGGATACTTCTTCCTACCCTTAAAAACTAAGGTTATTCTTCTACTTAACTATAGTACAATTATCACATCTAAAAAGTGACACAATTTCTTCCAAATCATTTACTATTATCCTGTCTTTAAGACCTCTGATCTCTTTTCTCATGGAACCAAGGTAAATCAAGGCTTGTATTTGACTCTTTCAAATCCCTTTTAATCCAAACCAGAAGTCAGAAAGCCTTTCCAAAGGACTGACAGGTAATATCTATTTTAAGGTTCACGGGCTATTTATACTCAGTTCTGTTGGAGCCACATATAGCTACAGCTATATAGTCAAAGATAAAACTTCAACGAATGATTGCAGCATATATATATTGCCTAGAAAAGACTGAGCCTGGTGATACAGGTGTTTTAATTCCAAATATTGTATAAAAATTAAAAAGGGTAGATGTATCACAGGGTGGGGTGGTGCACTGGCTTACCATTCCCAGGACTATAGTCAGTTTCTGATGTAGAAATTATCAACTCACAATTTTTCATTAAGAATGTGTATGTCATTTGTTGTACCACACACCCTTAAAACCCCAGCATTCAGCAGGCTGCATAGATGGCTCAGCAGTGAAGAGCACTAGTTGCTCTTACAGAGAACCTAGCTTTGATTCTCAGCATACACATTGCAGCTCACAACCATCTGACTCAAATTCTATGGAATCCAATGCCCTCTTCTGACCTTTGAAGGCACCAGGCATGCACATGGTGCAGACATACAAGCAAGCAAAATACACTCGCTAAAGGGGAAAAAAAAAAAAAAAAGGAAAGCAAAGGCAAGTTCTAGCCCAGTAAGAGATACACAGTGAGACTCAGCCTCAAAACAATTAAAGAGTTTAGGTATGTATGTATGTATGTATACATGTTAGGTATCTGTGGAGGCCAAAAAAAGTCAAATCTCTTGGAGCTATAATTCCAGGCTGCTAGACCAAACTCTGTTCCTCTGGAGCAGCAAAAAGCATTCCTACCACCCCTCACCCCCACAGGGTTTCTCTGTGTCACCCTGGCTGTCCTGGAACTCACTCTGTGGACCAGGCTGGCCTTGAACTCAGAAAACCGCCTGCCTCTGCCTCCCAAGTGCTGGGATTAAAGGCGTGCGCCACCACCGCCCGGCACATTTTAAAACTTAAAAACACTGGGTGTGTAAGACAGCCAGGGCTATACAGAGAAACCCTGTCTGAAAAAAGAAAGTTCAAACTGGGTTTTATCTAAGCAACCCGAATGAACCTTTCTTGACTCCCAGGATGATTACTCAAAAACAATATTCTTATGCCTTTTACTCAAACACCTTTAAGACATGGTCTCACTAGGCTGGAACAAACTAGGCTGGCTCCAAACTCTGTCCACCCCTAGCTTTTCCAAATGATGGATTATAAATCTAATCTAACATACCAAGGTACTTTGTTTTCGGTGTGTGTACATGATCATGCTTGTGAAGGTGTATGTGTATCTATGATGGAGCGACCCTGTTCCTCAGACACTGCCTACCTTTCTTTGTGGAGAGAGGTCTCTCAGTGGTCTGGAACTCACCAAGTAGGCTAGACTAGTTGAGCAACCTGTTTTGGCATTCCCAGTAATAGATTACAGCATGCTTTACCGTAAAGCTTTGAAACATAGAGCATGGTAGAAGTCTTATGCTTGCAGGCCAAGAGCTGGGCTAATTTTCCAACCCCCAACTCCCTGTTTTAAATCAAGAGTGAATGTTGACTTAAGGAGGAGTAGAATAAAACATAAAGGGCCCCAAAAAGGGAACCTCAAATAATTTTTAGTGTTTATGTAAAACATCTAGGTCTCAATACATGGTACCATGCTGGAAAACAGACTGAAAGGCTAGATTAAACATGTAAAATTCTCTAAAGAAATACATAGTAAATATGAAACCCAAATCTTCACTTGCAGTGACACATGTGTCAACTGGTTACTCCTAGCATTAAGATCTACTATTCCCGTCCAGTATCACTGACACACAAACCAGCTTTGAAAAGTGATGGCATGCACTGTCCCCATCACAGCCAAAGTGCTCAACCTCGCCAACTAAAAATCCCAAGCTGTGCTTACGTGCATGTTTGCCTTTGGTTAACTTTAAGAGGTACTCTCAAAGCTATGCTAAAAGTTTATCTTTCAACATTGAGGATGGTATTTTTTGAGGACTTAAGGAAATGGTTAATGAGCTGAGCTCTAGAAGCCTTTTGGCTTCTACCAGCAAAGTCTTTCCTAGGGGAAATCATTTTAAAAGTTATTGATTGGGGGCTTGCAAGGCTAGGTGGCTTGGCTAACAACACTGGGAACAGAAAATTCCAGCGTTGGTGATGCGCTTGAGCAGTGGCAAGCAGGTTCTTACTAAAAGACCCACACGATGTGCTTATATGACTGAGCTTGAGGGCATGCATCCCCCTGTTGTCACCTCTACAGTACTAGGGATACTGGCTTGTATCACACTTAGCTAACTTATTGTTTTCAAATAATGATAGATCCCTATCACCTTTATGTGAAGAACGTGTTCAATAATATGTATACACTAAGAGATGGAAAACAATCTTAAGATGATCAACAGACAGCTTACAAAGGAACCTTCTTCCTACGTTGTGGGTATAAATTATTGAAATGTTGTGGAGCGTACACAAAAATTTTATGTGGGGTCTCATCCTTGCTAGGCAAAGAACACTACCAGTTTAAAAGACTCCTAACCTAAGTCCCCTGCCCCGCTCCCTTCCCTTGAAAGTCTCATTATGAGATCTACCTGCCTCTGCTTCCTGATTTTAAAGGTATGTGCCACCACACCTGGCTTCTGGCACTATTTTTACACTCTACCCCAACAGTAAGGCTACAAAAGCATAAACCATTTCTCTATTATTATTTGAGCAGATACCAACTACATAGCCCTGGATTGCCTAGAACTCACTGATGACCAGGAATGGCTCAAACTTGTGATGATCCTACCTCTGTTTTCCCAAGTGCTAGCATTACAGAAGTATAGTATCACATGTAGCTCTAGAAACTACTCAAAATACAAGCCCACGAAGAAAATAAAAGCAACCAACTGTTATAGGAAAATTAATAACAAACCAACTAGGAGCTAGAAATATACTTCAATAGACCAGGAATATTGAATATGCCAACAATCTGCAAACAAAACTCACAAAAAACAAAACAAAAAGACCAAAACCTTTAAAGAATATTAGGATAGGAAAAATAAAAATGGTGACAGAGGCTTTTATACCAGCATTTGACACCCATCAGACATTTGCACTATGTCTACGAGTGAATGAACACCCATAAACACATCTACTGACGCTTCTTGCAGATACCTTAGCATTGTAAATGCTTGGCATATCGTGCCGCTCTGAATGTTGTTACAAATTCAGGAAACATAGTAAGTTACTTGCCTACAAATTACACAGATTTTTTTTACAGAAAGAAAAAAAAAAAAAATCACACAATTCTTATGAAAACTGAATTTTGAGATTGTCCAGAGTGGTCATTTGGTGTCTAACTTTGAAACACTTTTCAATTACCTACACCATACAACACTATACCTGAAATCTTGTAGTGGCACTCATTCTAGCAATACAGACCATTAAATTAGTTCTAGCCTGGTATCTACAGAGCTAAGAGAACATAAGGCAATCTTCCTGGTTTATTTGCCCAGTTTGTATGCTAACTACCACCAGCAGTGAATTTCTAATTTAAATTTCACTTCTGGCATCATGCTTTTTATAAAAACAACCCCAAAGCCAGGGATGTTTATCAATGGTAGAAAATGCTTAACATGTATGTATGAGATACTTGGTTCCATCCCTGGCACAGTAAGAGTTCTAAATGTTTCAAACTACTGTTTTTCGTAACTATTTTTCGTCTTAATATACTGATAATTTTGCTCAACAATCAACTCAAGCATGAAAACTCAGAATTTTCATTTGATATTCACTCTAAGAAATAGTTTGAACAACTAAACTCCTGAAAACACCACAGCGTTGCATTTTAAATGTGGCAGAACTGGCTAGAAAGATGGCTCAGAGGTGGCTTGCCCTCTGGAAAGCACTGGTAGTTATCTAGAGGACCAGGGCTGGACTCCCAGGAGCCACATGGAATTTGTAATTCTAGTTCCAGGGCATTTGACACCCTTTTTTTTTTTTTTTTTTTGGTCTCCATGAGTACCTTGAAGGTAATTTATAAAGATATATAGTAAACAAAACACCCAAAGGAAGAAGTAAAATTGGGCCCCAGCTGAAGGCAAGGTATCTGACAGTTACAAGGAGACAAGAAAGCATGAGAAGTGCTAGAGATAAATGCCAGTGACGCCACAGCTAGTGTGAACTCATCTCAAAACAACCAAGGTCAATAAAGTGCTAGCTTTTGTTGGCAAAAGGTCACAATAAATGAACACAGGACAAATAAACAACTGATATTTATCAGAACTGGTGACCTCTATGCTCAGAATCCACACAACAGCTGTCCTGTGGCTTACACATATGCACTAAATCAGGAAATTGACATACAAATCTTTTTCTGTAAATGAAAAGAACTCACCTATGTTCTTAAAGTTGATTTCTGAAAACATTTCTGCTCTGGTGTAACTAATATAGTTGGCTGCTACCCTAGTGTGGACCTTCATGCAACACCCTACCCCATGTTATTCTACGCGGTACACCGGGGCTAAAAAATAAGCTTGTAACCGGGCGGTGGTGGCTCACGCCTTGAATCCCAGCACTTGGGAGGCAGAGACAGACGGATTTCTGAGTTCGAGGCCAGCCTGGTCTATAGAGTGAGTTCCAGGACAGCCAGGGCTATACAGAGAAACCCTGTCTCGAAAAATCAAAAAAGTGATAATTAAAAAAAAAAAAAAGCTTGTAAATAAATAGCCTTACACATGATGACATTCATTACTTCCAATGCTAAACTTGCTTTAGAGAATCAAGTAGACTAAAGGAAACTTTCACAGGCAAAAGAACCAGGTTACAGAGAACTGCAAAGAGCTACCTAGAGGGAAATATAGCTCTACTGTATTTTGTGAAATTCAGGATCCAGACATTAAGGGGAAGATACAGTTCATTCTAAAAAACATTTATATTAGGACCAAAGAGGTAAACGGTGAATTTTCTATCGTTAGTGGCACTATGTCTTCATTCATACTATACAATATCCTCAACTCTCAATTCTAAGAGATTTGATAGGCAGGTAGCATGAGGTATAATAGTTGAGACCTAATATGAAAATAAAATTGCCGGGCGGTGATGGTGCACGCCTTGAATCCCAGCACTTGGGAGGCAGAGGCAGGTGGATTACTGAGTTCGAGGCCAGCCTGGTCTACAGAGTGAGTTTCAGGATAGCCAGGGCTACACAGAGAAACACTGTCTCGAAAAAAAAAAACAACAAAAACAAAAACAAAAACAAAAATAAAATACAAAGAAAATTTATGCTGAGTTGCCAAGTCCAATCAAATAAACAAACCAGATATAGTACTTTAAAGCTAGACATAAAATGAATCACAACAGCATACCATGTCTTTTGCTGAGTGTGCTAGGCAGTTAGGATTGCAAGCCTTTAAAAAGTTGAAAACAGGCAGGGTGGTGGCTGCATATGCCTTTAATCCTAGCACTTGGAGGCAGAGGGATCTCCCAGTTCTAGGATAGCTATTGACACATAGTGAGATCCTGTCCAAGGAAAACAAACAAACACAAAACAATGACCAACAATTGTTACCAAATCCCCTTAAACCGTGAGCCAAAGTGCTAAGAAAAGCTAATGTTTCTATTGGGCTGATTACAGTGGACCATGGGTGACATACTGGCTCACAACAATCTATAATTCTAGCTCTGAGTTATCCAATGGACTCTTTTGACCTCCACAGACAAAGTCATGCAAGTAGTGCACATATAAACATGCAAGAAAAACAAGAGACACACAGATGCACAGGCCTCAGCCAGAGAACTGAAGCTATAGTTCAGAAGTGAGGCTCTGGGTTCAATCCCAGCACACACAGACTTTAAACTAAGAAACATTCCCTCATGACCTTTAAGAATAGAAAAAGGTGGACTGGAGAATGTAGCTCAGTTGTTAAAGTGCTTTGCGATCATGAGTGAAGCGGTGGACTGGCTCCCCAGCACCTCATAAAACCACTGACACAAGTCTGTCTGTAATCCTGTCACTTGGAAGACAGGAGCATCAAAAGTACAACATCATTCTTGGCTACACAGCGAGTCTACAAAATAAGACCTTGTCTGAAAAGCCACACCTCAAAAGTAGTGAATGATAAAAATTACAACCACTTTCTTCCTTTCTGAAGCAGATAGCAGAATGTTCTCAGTTTTAAAATTTGGGAAGGCAAGGGAAACAAATTGATCTGTGTAATAACCACCTTCCAAAAAGCTAAAAATTTTGGAATTTCCAATCATTGGCAACTCACTTTCAACAATAACGATACTTATCTAATGCTAAGTCAAACATAGAAAGGGCTAGATTCTCTGCCTAATATATAAAGAGATCACAAAACTGCCTTATAATACAAAGAAAATATTTTTATTTGTGTATCAAAGACTCTAAGGTTAACAGTTGATGTCAAGACACAAAAAGGCCTGAAAAGCTATAGATAATCAACTTCCCTTGATTATTTTAGAGCATCTGATATGCCCCCAACTGAATCTTAAGCATGATGTGTTCGGGTGACAGGATTATGGTTCCTTTGTATTAGTCTTCATCATCTTTCTTTTTCTTTTTTTTCTTCTTTTTCTCTGGACTCTGAAAATAACCAGTAAGAATGCTTTTTGAAATAGTGGTCATTTTACAATTAACTTTCCCTATAGTGTAAAATCTACTCTTTGAAAATAAATTTTGTACTAAGAAAATCTACAACTGTAACATCAACAAAGCAAGCTTCAATAACCATGAGTTGGGGGCATGGTGACAGTACTTACCTTGCAAGCATAAAGCTTTTAGTTAGGTTCAATTCTTAGGAGAGTAAACTCTTTTCATGTTAAGAAACTAAATTTGAGGGCTTATGAGATAGCTCAGCAGTTAAGAGCTGCTCTTCCAGAAGTTCTGAGTTCAATTCCCAGCAACCACAAGATGGCTCACAACCATCTATAAAGGGATCTGAGGCCCTCTTCTGGCATGTAGGTGTACATGCAGACAGAACACTCCTATGTTTAAAAGAATACATAAATTAAAAAAAACACAACTAAAATTGAGAAGTGGCCTCTATAACAAAAAATACCATTAAGCACTTTTATTTTCTATTACATTTTCCCTATCAAACACCTGGTCATTTCTGACAATACCTATTATAAACATCTATTCCTAAGGTTTGTTTAAATGTCCTGAAATAAACTCAAAAGATAAAAACAACACCAAAATCACATACAGGAACTGCTGTGCTGGTACATGGCTCCTCCTCGGAAAGTGGCTCTTCCTTTATGTGTTTCTTTTTATCCTTCTTCTTTTTCTTCTTTACAGTCGGCTCCTCTTCTACTACCTGTTCTTCCTCCGCCTCCTCCTCCTCCTCCATCTCCTCCTCTACTTCAGCTGGTGTAAGAATTATGATTGTATTAGACGTCCTTCAAAACCCTAGGATGCTTTTCTTTCTGTCGTTATAGTCAACTCTTTTATCCTTGTCTAATACTGTTAACCTTAAAATAATCTAAACCAAGCTGAAATAAGTTTTTCACAATTAGCTGTTACATAATAAAAGTCAGCATTAAAACAAAAGTGAATCAATTACGTGGCAGAATCGTTTTGGAAGATCAAGAGGAGAAAATTTCTGTATCTTTACCTACTTAAGAATGTTTGATTAAATTTAAAGTTTTGATCCTGAAAGTAGAGAAATGAATCAGTTGGTAAAGTGCCTACTATACAAGCATAAGGACTTAAACTTGGCTACCCAGCACAAGGAAGAAGTCAGACATAGTGCTGCAAGCCTGAAGCCTCATAGTGGGGAAGGAGACAGAGGTGTTCCTGTAACTTGATGGTTAACTAACCTAGACAAGCTTAGCACTCCAAGTTCAGTGAGATACTGTCTTAAAAAGACAAGGACATTGCCGGGCAGTGTTGGCGCACGCCTTTGATTCCAGCACTTGGGAGGCAGAGGCAGGCGGATTTCTGAGTTCGAGGCCAGCCTGGTCTACAGAGTGAGTTCCAGGACAGCCAGGGCTACACAGAGAAACCCTGTCTCGAAAAACCAAGGAAAAAAAAAAAAAAAAGACAAGGACAAAACTAAGGAAGAACATGCCTAATGTTCATCTCTAGTATCTAGAAACATATGCACGACCACAGCATACCCAAAGAGCTGTTATGCTTATGACTATTCAGTGAGATAGGAGACATGAAATAAATATACCAGACAACCAAAGATAATACTAAGGATAAAAATTAAGCAGAAGTTAGGGAGATATTTAAGAAAGCGTTAAACACACGGAAATTCCAACACAAAGGTCAAAGATGAAGGAAAGTGGGTATCAAGTAAAGAGTATGCAAGAATTTTGTGAAGCATGTATTTGGGTAGATGACTGACAGGTGCATGAGAGAGCCAACAGAAATTGTTAATCAAGTATAGTATTCTGGAATCTGTTTTGAAATACTAGAAATAAGACTTAAGTACTCTGATAATGAACACCAGGCTGCAATATAGTCTTCTACTCTATGAACCAAAGAATCAATCCTAAAGCCACCCGATTCAACAACAGTTCAACATCTATACTAAAGCTTCTGTAACTTAGGAATATACTGAACTCTACACTTACATTACTTTATACAATCTAATTCAACATTCTCTTAACTTCCCAAGAATATAACGACATATTAAAACGTCCGTTTTCAATTATGTAATGGTAGGCATTTCTCTAATACTTAAGCAAGCTATGGTTTTAAAAGAAAGATATTTGAGTGTATTATTATTCAAAAATTAAATGGAAAATAGAGCATCGGGTAAAGGCATTTGTGGGGAAGCCTATGGACCTAAGTCTGTTCAATTCCTGGATCAGTCACATGATGGGTCTTTCACATGTGTACTGTGCCACACTCCCCCACCCATCCCCAACAAAATAAATAAAAACCGCATTGTTCTTTGTTTGTTTGTTTTCTTTTTGAAAATTCAAACTAACCTTTAATTTTAATCTTGGCTTTTTTTGCTTTCTTTTCAGTAATTTTCATCCTCTTTATCTACCTCTTCTATTTTGCGTTTTTTAGAACAAGTTGGAAGTGTGGAGTCACCAGAGGGATCGTAAGTCTTCACTTCACTGAAAAAAACCAAATAAATTGTGGAAAATCTTTACAAATACCTGTAACTGAAATAATTCAAGAGAAAAGCAAATACTGTTGTCTAATTCAAAAAGCACATAATGCTGTTTAGTTCTATCAGCTTTAGGATAGTTTAGGTCAGTCACAGTCAAGAAATGTCTGGTCTACTATTACCTAGAAAAGCAGGGGGAAATGATCAAGTGAAATTACTTTCCAAGTAACTCAAAGTAAACCTGCACTGAGTCAATGTTTAGTTACATAATCCCATTTAGAATCATCTTCACCACAAGCTGTTAAGTGACAAGGACACACCGATCCCCTATAACGTCAACTGAATCTCAAGGTTAATGTGCTAAATTCATTTAGGTACAGGAATGTTAAATATTCTGTCCAGCAAAGACGAATGCTGTTTTAACTTATAAGCTGCAAATATTAACCATTTAGTAATAAAAAGCCACAAAGAGACAACTGAATGGACTTTATATGCTTATAACTTATGTCATTAAATATTGCTCTGTCCTATGATTTCATTGAAATTCTCACAGTATGCCTAAATCCCAGAAGCTGAGATACCGAGGAAGAGTCATTCTAAATTCCAGGCCAGATAGAAGAGCAATATAGCAATATCTTTGCCTTTTCTTAAAACAAAACAAAACAGGGTCCTGAATAGTTCAGACTGGCTTTCAACTTGCTATCTAGGCAAATATGAACACTAGCCATATTGCCTCCATTTCTCAAGCTTTTTTTCTGAAACACCTTGATACATACTGTTTATTATAAAAGATGAATAACTTCATTTCAATCACTGTAACTCACAAATCCCATTTTGCCTAAAACATACAAGTAAGGTCTCAATACTCTTTATGACTATGGACTATTATTTTTTAAGCTTTTAAACAAATGGCACACTACAGAGGAAGTGAAATGACTGAATCAAATCCATTTTGATGAAGAACCAGCAGTTGGGCGACAAGACTAAAACCATCTGATGCCAAAGCCAACCTTACTTCAATCCCAGAGACTACAGACTGGAAGGCAAAGCAGCTCATTCAAGTTGTCCTCTAATCGCCACATGAGGCCTTTGGCTTGCCGGCATAAGCACTTCTCCCAACACATTCAAGTACATGCAAAAAATAAAATTTGTCTATGATAAAAACAAAAACTAAAAGTGAATGTGGAAAACTAAATGGCAAGGAAAAATTATATGTAAAAAATGGATATACAGACAGCATGGTGGTGACTATAATTAAGATGTTCCCGGAAATTGCTCACAAGATCTAAAGTATTGTTGACACACAAAGATCTTGCCTGTCAGCTTGACTTAGCAATTCTACAACTCCATACATTTCTCAAACTATTGACAAGCAAGCTAAATATATGTGATTCTTTTGTTTATTTGCCATTTTTAAAAAGACTTGATTTCCTGTATGGCTGACATTTGAGAGCTGCCAGATGGGTGCTTGAGATCAAACCCAGGTCCTCTGCAAGAATAGTATGGTCTCTGAACCACTCTTCCAGTCTCCTTGTCTTATTTAAAAAAAAAAAGAAGAAAAAGAAAAAGAAAGAAAAAGAACTGAGCGTTTTGTCTGCATGTATGTATGTACATATATATATATATATATATATACAGCAAGTGTGTCTGGTTGTGAGCAACCATATGGGTACTGGGAACAAAAACTTGGGTCCTCTGAAAGATGACCTTAACAAATGCTTTTAATTGCTGATCCATCTCTCTAGCCCCTTGCCAATTTTCATAAGAATTAGTCCACACTGCTGTGTCTTAAGTTTACAATAAAAAAACAAAAACAAAAAAAAAAAATCAAAAAACATTTAAATTAACAAAACCAAGTTTTCATTCTTAAATGACTTTACCTTTTGTGTTCATACTTTTCTGCTTTTGCTAATGCCTTTCCTGTTCCACTTATTTTTCTTATCTAAAAAGAAAAATGAAAATTACATCAAAATCTACAACACATCTTCTACTGGATATAGCATGCTGTAGTATGTGATAATGTTTTTGCTATTTGAATAAACATGTTTCAATGACAAATACTATTAGCACATCAGCTCCTGTCTAAGAAACATGAAAAAAATGCTGTGTTAACATGAAATACTTAAGAGTTCATTAAGTTTTGACAGGCAGCAGGCAGAGTTCTTACCCCTCTGTCCTCCAAGATCCTTAATCTGGCCTCTAATTTGGCTCTGTTCTCCACTCCCATTGCAGAACTGGAATCTTCACCAAAAGCATCGTATCTTATAGCCAAAACAGTTTTGGCTGCCAGCATTCGAGAAATCTATCAACAAACGAGAGGCAACAATGCTTCTTTTCAGAAAACGTAAAATAAAATCCTCAATTGCTTACTAATAAGAAAATTATACAGCCGGGCGGTAGCACTTGGGACCCAGCACTTGGGAGGCAGGGGCAGGCGGATTTCTGAGTTTGAGGCCAGCCTGTTCTACAGAGTGAGTTCCAGGACAGCCAGGGCTACACAGAGAAACCCTGTCTCGAACAAAAAACAAAAAACAAAAACAAAAAAAAGAAAATTATAGGAAATCACATTACCATTTATTCTATGCCTATTAATGAAAAGTCAAATTCAGTCTTTCTCTCTGTCCCTTCCTACTTTTTACTCAGAACCAAATCTGATGACCTGAGTCGTACAAGTTGTCCTCTAGCTCTGCTGCACATGTACTTACATACTTCAGGGCTGGTAATATAGCTTGGTTCTATAGATGATACACAGCATGTGTGATGCCTTACACTCAGTCTCAGATACAGAGGGAAAGGATAAGCTGCTTCTTTAACAAATTTATGATGTCTATTTACTACTTTATTTGTTAGTAGCTGTAAATTGCACGAAATTTCAGCTTAATCCTATTTAATTAGGTAGCTATCTACAGAAACATACAGAAATATGTAAAATAGTCCTCCAAATATGGTTTTTAGAAAATGTTCAGTATACTGTATATTCAACATCTAATATTTATGTCAGTAGCAGCAGACTGGTTTCTTGTAATGTATAGAAATGCCTTATACTTAAATATAGTAAAGTAAAATAAACTGAAGTGTTACTATACACTATAATTATAGTAGGAGAAAATAAGTGAATAAAAAAATTAAAGCTCAAAAAAAAAAAAAAAAAAACTCATGGGTTGGAGAGAAGGCTCAGATATTAACAGCATTTGCTGGTCTTACTGACGTAGATGCAGTTCATTGTACACATGACAGGAACAACCACTAAAACCTGCAGTATCAAGGGATTTGATGCCTTTTCCCAGCCTGCATGTAGTATACACATATACCTATGTATGTAGAGGCAAACACCCAAAAAACATTACCTTGAAAAGTTCCCCAAAAAGTGGAAAAACTGTAACTCACCTTTCCTTTGTGTTTGGGACTGGTCTGGCCTACAAGAGAAGCATGATAAATAAGCCCATATTTGGGTGTATCTCGTCTAGATTTCAGGGCCCTGAAAAGTGCTTTTTCTGCTCCAAGAATCTGAACTGTAGAAGCTGCATGCTTGGCCAAATTCAAAAGAGAACCTTAAAAAAAGAAGAAGAAAAAGAAAAGTTTACAAAAATGTACTTCCAGGTATACTTAGGATTCTACATTAGTGTATCGATTTCCCTGAAAACCCTAATGCTTTTTGTTATCCCTAGTGCAAGGAAAGCTATGAACTGGAGAACTGAACCTGTACATTCAGTATCAGGCTCACAAAAGTGATATAGACATTAATTAACAATCTGATCCATTCTCTAAGTCTGAAAATTAAGCATGCCATTGCTGTAGATATATAGGTCATATCAGTATATCAGTAGTACTGAGTCAGAATGATTTATTTCACCCTCTTCTAGGTGAATGAAGAAATGTATCTGGATGTATACTAAGACACTGCTGGATTTACTGCATGAAGTACAGTTAGAAATACATAAAACATTAAAACTCAAAATTCCAGCCCGTCGGTGCATTTCTACTGCTTTCACAGTTCCCTGTGGACTGAAACCCTGTGCAGGCAATGGAAACAGGCCACAGTGCCATGGCCTTACAGCAAAGGGCTGTAAGATACTGCTCAAAGAACCCTTTCAGCTTTGAAAGACATCTGCAAAGCATAGCATTGCGTCCAATTAATACTGTAATTTTAAAAATTCGTTCAAAACTTGGTCTAATGAATTCTTTTTGATCCTGAGGCTGGAGCTTAAGACTCAAACATGATACCATGAACGTTATCCTTCTGACCAAGAACCACAGTGTCTCAGAAGAGGTAGTGACTGAAGCTGCCCTCATTATTCAGAAAGAACTCAGGCAAAGCATCAGAAATCATCATCGAACACGCGGTCTTTAGTCCTTACAAATCACATTAAAACTGTCACCTGCATGAGCAATAAGCCGTGCTCCAACTAACTCTCCAACCATGACTGTAACGTTAGGTGCAATGGCCATCATTCGATTTTGCAGATATTCATACAGCTGAGTTCTATATTCAGAAATTTCAATTACCTAAAATAAGAAGTAAAAAAAAAAAAAAAAAAAAAACACATGCCATGAATGAAAAGTTTGTAATTCATTCATTTTGAAAATATTAGATTTCAATATTCACAAATGGAAATGCACAGGCAACTCACTGACAGTTTTCAACAGTACAGGACTGGGCTGAGATTATATGACTATGGGAGTTAGAGGCCAGCCTGAGAGCCTGATACGGAGCTGTCCCATAAAAGCAAAATCTAAACAAAAAAACTGTATCTGTAATGTATATGACTTCACTTATCATCTATTGCACCATCTTTACCTAAATACACACAAAAGATGGCATCAGAAGAGGTAGTGACTGAACACCTTCATATATTGTCAGGTGAACAAACATAAAAATCATCATTGCCATCTGAAAATCATTACAGACTTAGAAAGACCTCCATACATCCTCTGTGGGTGTGATGTACCTGAGTACACAGATGTAGAATGTTGCAAATATCTTCTTCAGAAACCTCGGTTCCCATCGATATCTCTGCGGCTGCTTTCACTTCTGCTTCTACTTCCTCAGACAGCAGTTCAGAAAGAGAGGCAGATGCATAATTCTTCCTGTCCCCTATGGAATTTTTGTAGATGAAGCAGAATCATTTCCCAGTATTATCTTTCCTTATATAAAGGCTTGATTTAGAAACAAAACTTTCTTCAAAAATCATTTAGGTAAAAATAAGACAAAGCATCTTATAAATTTCAGAAAAGGTACCAACTGAGAATAGGATTAAAAATAATCTCATTCAAAGGTACAATATTTTGATCTTTTTTTCTCTCTCTCTAAGAAAAGGGTTTATTTGTATAGCCCTGGTTGTCCAGAAACTCTCTCTATAAGACCAAGCTGGTGAACTCATAGACCCTTCTGCTTTTATGCCTCTGGGCTTTTATGCCTCTGGAAGTGCTGGGAGTGCCAGCTGAAGCTCTCTTTTATAGTCTAAAAGACTAGAAACTTTCCTGGCCCTCACAGTCAGAGTTAATAACATACCTTGAGATCACTTAAGATTAACACTGCTGTCCTGGCCAGGCGGTGGTGGCACATACCTTTAATCCCAGCACTTGGGAGGCAGAGGCAGTTGTGAGTTCCAGGACAGCCAAAGCTACATACACAGAGAAACCCTGTCCCAAAAAACAAACAAACAAACAAACAAAAAACCCACCCCCCCTCAAAAAAACAAAACAAAACAACCCACTGCTGTCCTACCATGCACTCTGCCTGTTTAACCTGCCTTTAGAAGAACAATGCAATAAGCAACCACATTTGCTTTGCATTTCTCATGTAATCAACTTTTAGAATGTAATCCAATGTATAGCTGTAATCTTAAAAAAAAAAAAAAAAAAAGCGAAATTTGAAGCAAGCTTTATTAAATACTGGCCAGGTCCATACTCAGTATTCCCAGAGTATGGCCAATTAACTGTAATTTTAAAAATCTACCAATATTTTTATGTATTAGGTGATAAACTATAATCTTTGTTATTTGTGTCAGATGAACTCATTAGGAGCTATCTGTTACTTACAAAGTTAGTTAAGAACCTATGTTTAAGCCGGGTGGTGGTGGTGCACGCCTTTAATCCCAGCACTTGGGAGGCAGAGGCAGGAGGATTTCTGAGTTCGAGGCCAGCCTGGTCTACAGAGTGAGTTCCAGGACAGCCAAGCTACACAGAGAAACCCTGTCTCGAAAAATAAACAAAAAAAAACAAAAAAACAAAACAAAAAAAAAAAACCAAAAAACAACAAATATAATTAAAAACAAACAAAACAAAACAAAAAAAACCCAACAACTGGTCAGGACAGTGGTGGTGTACACCTTTAATACCAGCATTCTGGAGGCATACAGGCTGGAAGTTCTGCATTTGAGGTGAGCTTGGTCTACAGAGTGAGTTCTAGTATAGCCAAAGTTACACAAAGAAACGATGTTTCAAAAAACCAAAACCAAAACCAAACCAACAAGTAAATGTTCAAATTGTTTTAAAATAACAGATATTAAATAGTTACATTTGTAATTTAAAATAAAAAACTTCAGTAATCTTAAGTATTCAATACAATTCCTACTGAGTTATATCACATTTATTTTTCTCAATAACAATCAACTCACCAACTTTCTGTAAACACTTGCAGTATGTCAAATTATCTGAAATAATTTTCCCTAACTCAGGGAAATGCCAGCCATACCATTCCCTACATCGCATAATGTAGTTGTTTAGTTCTTTATCCAAGTCATCTAACAAGGCTGTAAAATGAAATAAAAACAGAACTAATGAGTGAGACTGATGATAGGAGTTAACACACATAACAGATCGCCTTAAAGCAGTTAAGTAAAAATTTAGTTGCATAAAGTACATTTATGCCACATAAATTAATACCATCTCTTCTCGGAATATGCTCCAAATTGAATAAAAAAAACCAAAAAAACCCTGGAGCCAAGTACTAAAGGTTTAATATCACGAATCTAGTGGTGGGTGCTGCAGTTCAAGGCTAGTCTGATTTACACAGTGAACTCCAGGCCAGCTACATAGTAAGACTCCATTTCCAAACCAGCAAACAAACTGACAACCAAACAAGACAAACATACTGGCCCAGGGAGTGAAATCACGTGCTGCCAAGCTTGATAACTTGAGTCCAATATTGCACCAAGACCCACATGATGGAACAAGAGAGTGAGACTTCCAAAAGTTGTCTTAGACACACAAGCTTTATGATGTACATAAGGCCACATAGTATGTATGATATTTTGTATATATGTACAATTAACTTCTGTTGCTCTCCTACAATTTCCAAGAATCTCTGATCTCTTTCTATTCTGGGCATCTCATGAGTGAAAGGATGAGCAATTTTTCTTTTGTGTTTGACTTGCATTTAAAAAAAAAAAAAAAGCTCCCATGTTCCTACAGACACACTATGTGTGTACCTTGAACTGGATGGGTATGATCCACTTTGGGCATTAAATCCTGTTCCTTTGGAAGAGCCAGATCTATACAATGTTTAGTTTCTTTTCACAGATGAAGTTTTCCACACTGTGGCATGCATTGTTATTTCTCTTAAAGGACAAATGGCCTCGATTTGTGTGTTCTATATTTACATTTTGTTTTATTCATTGATGGTTAAAAATTTCCCTTTTTAAGGATAGTAAATAATACTATTATGAATATAGGTGTGGTAATCCAAAAGAACTTAAGTCTTATGATTTTAATTCTTTTGATACATATTACGTAATGGAATTGTTAGTCAAAGCAATTTTTTATTACTTGCAAATGTTGCAACTTTGATATTCTAAAAAATTGTTCAATTTATGAGAACCTAAAAGGGACAGGTGAAAGATAGAACTATAAAGATCCCTCTTGCAGTTTTAACTCTCACGGAAAATGAGATCAATCAGTATATATTATTAACAATATTCCTTTATCAAGAAAATCAAAATTTATATTTTTTCTACTCTGCTTTCCGAATTATTTACTCACTGAAGTTTTAGTTCATCTTTTTTTCTCAACAGACACAAATAGTAACAGGAAAAAAATTAAACAGATCAGACTGGCATGTACTTACAAATTGCCTGAACAATCATTGTGTCTACTTTATCAGCACTGAATTTCAATCTGTATCGAGACAGGCTGGGGAAATGAAGAGAAAAAAATTAGACATTACAAAGTACTGTAATTAACCTCCCCATCTGTGTGTTCATTTGAGTGGGTACCTAAGTGCAGGATAGAGATCTACCTTGTTTTTTGAGGTAGGGTCTCTCATTGGACTGGAACTTGCAGCAACAACTAAGAAGTGGCTATCATTTATGTGTCTCTTCCTACCCCCTGGGAATTTTAACTGTGGTCATGCCCAAGATCTTTACCTGGGTTCTGGGGGAATTATCAAATACCTTATAAACTGAGTTAATTCCCGAAAACTCCTTGGTCTTTCAAGTCAGAGGTTCACTGTACGGCTTAGGATGGCCTTTGAACCCAGTCAGTATTTTCCTGCCAAGCTTCAGGTACCAGGGTCATATACCCATTTCACAAGCTCAGTGAACTAAATTAATCTTTTTTTTCCCCCAGACAGGGTTTGTCTGTGTAGCCCTGGCTGTCTTGGAACTACTCTGTAGACCAGGCTGACTTCAAACTCAGAAATCTGCCTGCCTCTGCTTCCCAAGTGCTGGGATTAAAGCATACGCCACCACTGCCCAGCTGAACTAAATTAATCTTGACAGCGTTAAATATGTTGAAAAGTTTAGTTCTAAATCTCTACTCTCGCCTGTATTGGGAAAAAAAAAAAATCTACTAGATATGAATGTGCTGGACAAAACTATTTTATGATGATGTAATTTAGTGATACTATAATAGGTTGTTTAATCTAATCTAAATGGTATATACCTATTTAGAAGGGCTTTAGTATAGCTTAGTATAGCTAGCTTTGAATTTGCCACATAGTGAGGATGAATATACCTGTAACAATATAGCTTACATTTCTGTATAAATTCATCTGTTATGGTAAGGTAATTAATAGGATAGAGCAAGTCATATTGATTTTATAGTTTGTTTTTATACAGTAGGCCTTCAATACAGTCCAAAGTAAAAAATACTACAGCATTTGTATAATATCTGAAAACAGAAAATTATAGAGAAGGTTGATTTTTATCAGAAAGAAGCAGTTGGTTGTTTTTTAGTGTTATACCATTTTGAAGTAGTATACTCAAAACCCTTTTCCACCAAAACAGGGTTTCTCAGTGTGATCTGGCTGTTCTGAAACTTGATCTATAACCAGACTAACCAGGAACTCAGAGTGCTGGGATTAAAGGTATATACCACCACTGCCAATTGTTAGTATACTACTTTAGACAATCACAGCATGCTATGGTTTGCTGAATAATAAAGATGGCTCAGCAGTTAAGTGTACTTGCTATACAATCATGAGCAATGGAAGTCAGATTCCAGTACCCATATAACAAGTCAGCAACCCCAAGCATGCCTAAAACACCAGCTATAAGACATAAAGATCAATGAGGTTTGCGGATTTCTAGCCTAGCCCAGGAAACCTATGCCGCAGGTTCCAGGGAGATTCATTCTGCCTCAAAGGAATAGGAAGAATGATAGGATACCTGACAACCTCTTCTGGCCTTATTAACGCAAACCATGTACATATATGCATACCAAAGTTCTTTCTCAGACCAAAACAAAGATATGAAAATAAAAAGCCTACCATGAGTTTTTTTTTTGCTTTTGTTTTTTTTTTTTAAAGAATATAGGCAATAGCCAGGTGGGGTGGCACACACCTTTAATCCCAGCACTCAGAAAGCAGGTGGATCTCGGAATTCAAGACCAGCCTGGTCTACAGAATATGAGCTCCAGGACAGCCAGAGATATGAAAAGAAAAACCAAAAAGTATACACTGGTTTATATCATGGTTCTACCACTTACCAGCTTTATTGACGCTCAGCAAGTTTTTTCTTGAGGGCAACAGCAGCATCTCCCTCACATTAATACTTATACATTTTTAGTACAGATGTGTATGAATATGTATAAAGTAAGCATATTTAATTTTTCTGTACTTACCTGTGGGCCAGTCCAAGACACATCGCTGACATCTCACGTGGTTCAACCCCGGGAATCAAGCCATCCATTTGCGATCTGATTCCTCTCATAAGTTCATTAACAACAGGACTATGGATACAGCTGAGATTCAATTTCTCCTATAAAAACATTCACATTAAATAAAAAATGAGAAAGTTTTCTTGAAAATTCACCTTTGTGGGTTTTCAGATAGTGTCTTTTAAGAATTCACTAATGTGAATTCACAGACATACCTCAAACTCACCATAACACCCTGCCTCAGCCTCTGTGAATGATAAGCATGAACTACCTCATTGGAATCTGATATTTTAAGACAATATTGATCTAAGGATACACACACACAGACTTTTCTCAATTGTACATGGTATTTGTTTCTAGTATGTTTATAAAAAAAAAAGTTGATGAAAAATCAAATACGAAAACCTTCGAGGCGGGCGGTGGTGGTGCACGCCTTTAATACCAGCACTTGGGAGGCAGAGGCTGGCGGATTTCTGAGTTTGAGGCCAGCCTGGTTTATAGAGTGAGTTCCAGGACAGCCAGGGCTATACAGAGAAACCCTGTCTCGAGAAACCAAAAAAAAAAAAAAAAAAAAAAACAACCTTCAAATTACCCTTCTAGCTAGGAGGTATAATCCCCAATATGCAAAACATTATTAAATCTGACTTTTTTTCCTTGTTGGACTAATCAGACCACTGCTATTTTATTTGATTTTCTGACTTTTAAAATCTGCACACGTACCTATGTGAGTTTTTTAATCTCTGGACCTTTTAAATATACATAATGTATAGTACTTCATATAATTTATTGTCATTTTCCATAGGACACTGTAATTAATTCAGTGACATTAATATTGACCTCATACAAAGGATGAATGCTGGATTTTTTTGTGTACCAAGTACAAAACATGTGTTACGTTAACACAGACAAAAGTTGCAGGAGATCAACTTCAGGATACAGTTTACAGTAGTCACCTCACTCGGTTTTCCATCAAGACTTGGATGCCACCTGGTATGGCCAAGTTTGTGCACTGGCACCTGTGGACCTGACTACTCCTTCTGCCGGCTCCACTTCTGCCTGTTTTACTGCTGCTACTACTAGATTTGCCAGAGATTCTGAAGAGTCTTGTCATAAACATCAGGCAGTTCATGGCTGGAATTCAACATGTTCATTGACTGCTCCATCTCTCCATCTCCTGTCTCATGTCATGATCACTTATGAAGGTGAGTTTTTATTTTTTTAAAGATTTTATATATGAGTACACTGTCACTATCTTGAGACACACTAAAAAGTGGCATCAGATCCCATTACAGATGGTTGTGAGCCACCATGTGGTTGCTGGGAATTGAACTCTGGACCTCTGGGAGAGCAGTCATTACTCTTAACTGCTGAGCCATCTCTCCAGACCCACTTGTGTTTTTGTGCATTAGATAAGTGCAGGTGCCTTCAAAGGCCAGACAGGATCAAATCCCCTGTAACTGAGTGATGGGCAGTAAGTAGTGAGCTGTGTAATGCTGGTAATGGGATTGATGCCCGGTCCTCTGCAAGAGTGCACTAAGCACACTTAACCACTCACTCATCACTCCAGCCTTTTACTTAGCTTTAAAATTACTAAGTATTTATATACTCACAGTATTTTAACCAAAAGTATCAGCAAAAAGTTTCAATATTTTCCCTATGGATAAGTCTGTCTCTCAAATACCCCTACCAAACAGTATTAATGTATAGTATAAACACAGGTAACAAGTATCTTATTGACTCTTGATTTTGTGGCACACGAATTCCACATTGGAGAAAATAATGTTTTAAAAAACAACTGTTTAGTCGGGCGGTGGTAGCGCAGGCCTTTAATCCAGCACTTGGGAGGCAGAGGCGGGCAGATTTCTGAGTATGAGGCCAACCTGGTCTACAGA